>JAODAL010027534.1:0-54787 GCA_025379985.1 Phyllomedusa bahiana
TAAGCCAGAGCCCAACTGAACAGCAATTTCACATGCGGCCCGCACCAATGCTTATAGAGAGGAAAATATTAAAATCCCTGTCCCGCGAGTCCATGCCTCTTTTAATACATGCCAATATTCTGCTGGTCTCAGAGGCAGCTGATTGACATTGCATGGTGTTCTGTAGTCTTTTATCTACAAGAACGCCAGATCCTCCTCAACAATCAATTATCGATTATTTATACCCAGATGCTTAACTTTCATTTATCCACATAGAACCTTATTTGCCAAGTGGATGTCCAAAGACTCTGTGGGGAACATGTAGGAATGAGGCTGTGCCAGTTTTCTGGCATGATGTGTGGCAAAAAAACAGTTGTAGGCCCTGTCTGACATATTATAAAAGGTCTTGCACCTTGACAGTTTTTTTAACACCAGTTTTAGGGAGTGTGTCGCACCACATTCATAAGTTTAGACTATTATGAACGTGTCTCAACAGAATGTGTCACCAAAAAGGAGTTCTAGTCGATGATTTTTTTCAAAGTATGTGCCTCAGTGTTACCAGGTCTGCTTGCAATGTATGAACATCTTCCATAGACTGCACTACACTATATGGCTCAATAACTCTGCAGATGTCACCAAGCAGAAAGCTCACATATGTGTCAACACTGCTATACATTCCATTTATCCACAAAATATTTGCAACCATTCACATTTGAATCCAACAATACTTTCTATAGTCTGCATATACATACACTCAGATTACTATGCTGTTAAACAAGATTGAACAGCCCATATGATGATGTCATGTCTTTGGAAGCTTCTGATAGTTTTATTGGCAACATCTGAGTAAATTAGAGATACAGTTGTGTATGTTTTTTAAAGCACACCAGAAACACACTGCTTCTGTGTGTAACATCATAGGCAAGTCTAAAGAAATCAGCCAAGACATCAGGAAAAAAATTGTGGACTTGAACAAGTCTGGATCATCCTTGGGTGCAAGTTCCAGGTACCCGAAGGTGCCTCGTTCATCTGTACAAACAGTTATACACAAGTACAAACAAGATGGGAATGTCTATCCATCAAACCACTCAAGAAGGAGATGGGTTCTGTGTCTCAGAGATGAGATGCTCCTAAAAGTGCATATCAACCCAAAAAACAAAAGCAAAAGACCTTGTGAAGATGGTGGTGGAAGCTGGTAAGATTGTGTCATTATCCACAGTTAAACGAGTACTGTATCAACATGGACCGAAAGGCCACTCTGCCAGGAAGAAGCCATTGCTCCAAAAGAAACATATATAGGCCAGATTAATGTTTGCAAATACACACATGAACACAGACCTACATTTTTGGAGACATGTTCTGTGGTCTGTCAAAACTGTTCATTATGACCATTGTTACATTTGGAAGAATAAGGGAGAAGTCTAAGAACACCATCCCAACTGTGAAACATGGGAGTGGCAGCATCATGTTGTGGGGTTGTTTTGCTGCAGACTGGTGCACTTCACTAACAGATGGTAGCATGAAGAAAGAAGATTATGTAGCAATACTGAAGCAACATCTCAAGACATCAGCCAGGAAGTTAAAACTTGCGTGAAAATGGGTCTTCCAAATGGACAAAGACCCAAAGCATACTGACAAAGTGGTTACAAAATGGTTTAAGTATAACCAATTCAATGTTTTGGAGTGGCCATCACCAAGCCCTGATTTCAATCCTATTGAAAATTTATGGGCAAAGCTGAAAAGGCAGGGGCAAGCAAGGCGACCTACATACATGGCTCAGTTACACCAGTTCTGTCAGGAGGAATGGGACAAACTTCCTTCCAACTATTGTGAGATGCTTGTAGAAGGATATCCAAAACTTGTGACCCAAGTCATAAAGTTTAGTGCTACCAAATATTAATGAAATGTATGTAAACTTTTGACTTTGCAGAAAGTATTAAAAATGCCTTAAAAAAATCTCTCTCATTATTCTGGCATTTGGCAAATCAAAATAATTTTGGTAATCCTAATTGCCCTTAAACATTTATGGTTTATTCTGATTTCATGTCAGATGGTGAGAAAAACATACATATGTGTATTTTAACATAGTGTAAACTTCTAGTTTCAACTGTATGTATGAGTTTATGCAGAGCTAATAGGACCTTGGCTCACATTCAATTTACCTGTGAATAGCAATTTAGTCTGCTTATAGTATATTTCAATTAAGCAGGAAGCTGGAAGACTTCACATTTTCTTATGTATATGAACAAAATGTTCATATCTTGCAGATTTCACAACTAGTGACAGTGATATTGATAAAGTCAACACGCTGACCCCTTTTGCTTCATAGCAATCACTTTTCAGCGGTCAGCTCATTTTTATCACAGCAGGATTACAGTGGAATGTAAAGCACTTATAAAGCTGGAGGCAAATAACATAATCAAACCACTGACAGTATATGTACTCCGCTCACCTCCTTTCCTTCTCTGACTAGTGACCTCTGCACCGGTCATAGTATTCCCAACAGAAATCCATTTATTATCTTTTGACTAAGGTTTTCTATGTCCATGTGGCTACTATAAAGCCAATTTCTGATCTGGATGCAGGGCTGTAACTCAGGCCAATACATTTCTCCTTAATTATATAACGAAAATAGAACTTAAACTAATAATAAAATAGATTTAAAAAGAACACATTTATTTTATTAATACTAATACTATTACCTTTAATTTTTATACAGGGGCTTTTGAGTACTGCATTTCTAAAACAGAATAGAGTTCAAGTTGCTATAATGAT
The DNA here is from genome assembly GCA_025379985.1 of Phyllomedusa bahiana. Taxonomy (NCBI): domain Eukaryota; kingdom Metazoa; phylum Chordata; class Amphibia; order Anura; family Hylidae; genus Phyllomedusa; species Phyllomedusa bahiana. Next base: position 2,755 of record JAODAL010027534.1, read on the forward strand.
CTGTTAAATCCCGTTTACTTATTAAAAGGGTTGTCTTGCAAACCAAAATAAAATCTCAAATGGCTTACCTAAATTTTCATTCATCTCCCTATAATGAGTTTTGAGCTAATTTGTGCATTTCTTATGCTGTATATACTTTCTCTGCCAGTAAATAGCAACATTATCTGTTGTTTCAAAGCTATATGTTTTTGCCCTGTAAAACTGAAAGCTCCAGAATCCTTTTGCTATTCTTTGTCCAACTTCCTCCCTTCCAGCCTTAGTCCGAGTGCATGCCCCTTCTTTCCACCCTAATGTTGTAAGCCTTGGAAGGCAGGACCAAGAGGTGTTGCTTCAAAGGCTGCTCTGAAAAAGTCAAAATCTTGATAAAAAGTTGAAAAACAATGAAGAACTACAGCAAGCCCAAAGAAAATGTAATTAAACTTTAGTGCAAAAGTGTCTCATTTGTCTGAAAATGTTATTCAGAAATGGGTTATAGTGTGGGAAAATAAAAGACCTATTAACTTTGGGAGAAGCATTATTTACAACATATTTATTTTCCTCTCGACAACTCCTTTAAGATACAGAAGCAGCGGCACTCAGGCCAGTGGGCATCTTAGGAAGGAAGAATGTGTTATTAAACATAAATAATTGGAAAGCTCTCTTATTCATAATTATTAATGAATAAAAGGGCTTAGTTAAAATATGCACCCTAGTGAACCCCTAAATAAATTTAAAACATCTTTGCTTTGTAAAATTCCTATCAGTTAGAAGGTTCACAACAAACTGATTACAAAGCATTACCCTACTAGGATCTCCAGAATTTAGTAATAGTAATTTGTGGAAAAATGTGGCAGTAAGCCTTCAGTTTCCCTACAATGCCCATCACAGGTGAAATAAAGAGTGCCAGTGCCATTATAATCAAAGGGTTGTCTTGTTAATGCAAAAAATGAGAGGCACTGTTTGTAAGCACTCTCTCTTCTGCCCAAGAAGTGAGGTTATTGGACATGAATCCCCCTCTATTAACTCAAAATTTCTTAAAAGGGTATTAGAAAACAAGTTTTTTTTTTTTTTTAAACCAGAGAACCCTTTTTCGGACCTCAAACTGACATTGTAATAAAATATACATATTCATCTTAAATGTTGCAGTTTTAAAGTCATAAAAGGCCAGTATCATAGTTTGAAAGAGGTTCACTTAGTAATGAACATTAAATAATTATTAATTTGGTTTTGTTTTTTTTTGTTTTTGTTGTCTTTTTTATTAGGAGCGAAAGTTTGTTGGAGGAGCTGGCCAAGTTAGTGAGAAGATAATGGAGCTTCTTAAGGATCGAGTGAAATTACAGAGACCAGTGGTCAGGCTTGATCAGTCTGGTGAAAATGTCATTGTGGAAACTTTAAACCATGAACTCTATCATGTGAGTAATTCGTTTTTTTTTCTTGTTTTGTGATCTACAATATTTGTTTTGCTCTAGTATAATTCCCTGATAAATGTGTCCAAGCTGTGGACCATCAGCATGATGTTACTGAAATATCAGCTTTGAATACTTGTCTTAAAGTTTATGCAAAAGATTCCTAGATACATTAGATTCCACTATTGTGTCTATTAATTATGAAAACATTTACCTCTTTATTAAGTGTTTCAACTTCCTTTTATCATGTTCATGCTATTCCTCCTTGTTTTAAAGCTGTCTACTTGATTTGATGTTCTTTCAGGCCAAGTATGTTATAAGCGCTATACCACCAGGTTTAACTACAAAGATTCATTTTAATCCTGAGCTGCCACCCATTAGAAATCAGTTAATTCAGAGGCTTCCCATGGGATCAGTAATAAAGACCATGATGTATTACAAGGAAGCATTTTGGAGAAAACTGGGTAAATACACATTGAGATTATTACAATAATAGTTGTTTTATATTTATTTGCATTAATGAACATGAACTATAGCTCCCATAAAGACTTGCGCTGATATTTATTAAAGTGAATATATCAAGTAAATTGGCTTTTTAATATTACCTATTACCTTATTAATTCTTCTTTAAGAGTATTATGGGTAATGAAAGACAAATGCTGTATGTCACTTGACAGCAAATGCTGTATACACATATCAGTATGTATCTAGTGTTGCCTAGAGCACAAATCCAATATCATAATGGGCTGAACCTTTTTGTTTTCGGATACTCATGTAATTCAAACCTGCTTCATATGACAAGAAAGGCATATCAGGTTTCAGTATCCCAAAAAATTAGGAAAAGGTATAATTACTAACATGTTCATAAGTTGTTTTTAAAGGGAACGTGTCATGTCCCTTATGCTGTCCTTACCCAGTGCAGCATAAAGTACTCACAGACGTTCTGTTAATAGCGATGTTTTACTTTGTTTTACATTATTTGACTTACTGCTGCCCCGCCCACCTTTTGCTGACTGACAGTTTTTTATCAATCATGTGAAAAGTTAGAAAATTGTCAATCAGCGGTGGGTGTGGTGAAATGGCGACAAATGCACACACTGGACTGGCACCTGCTGAAGTTCTCTGTAACGGCCTTATATTATCGCTGTAAACAGTGAGGGCCTCATGTATAAAAACTGTCTAGGTCTAAAGGGGAGCTCTAATTGGTTGCTATGGGCAACAAAGAAAATCTTACACCTAGACAGTTTTCATACATGAGTCCCTCTTCTGTCAGTATTTGAACCTGACAGGTTCCCTTTAACAGAAAATAAGTGACAGTGTTTTCAATAATAAACTCAAATGTCCAAATGGACTTACTACTTATTGTCACATAAACAAAATGCAATAATTTAAAGGGATATTCCAATCCCCAACATTGCTTGTTTGTCTGTTGGGTATGAGTAGAAATAGAAGAGAAACCTCATACTTACCTCCCAGACGCTCCCGGTCACTCCTGGTTGCTGGTCCGTTCACCTTCGCTGAAATAGTTAAATGTCTTTATTTACGTGACAGCTGCAGCCAATTACAGGCCACAGAGGTCATGTGCATTGGACGTTGTGGCCTGTGATTGACTTCACCTGTCACGATGGATATTCACCGCTTACTTCCGGTTTGAACGCACCAGCAGCTAGGAGTGAACGTGATCGTCCGGTAAGGGGTATTTCTACTCATACCCTGACAGACAAATGACCAATTTTTGGGGCCCAAAACACCCCCTTAATGTATAATACGATTGATACCTTAAGAATAAGCTTAAATGGTAATATATATATATATATATATATATATATATATATATATATATATACACTCACCGGCCACTTTATTAGGTACACCTGTCCAACTGCTCGTTAACACTTAATTTCTAATCAGCCAATCACATGGCGGCAACTCAGTGCATTAGGCATGTAGACATGGTCAAGACAATCTCCTGCAGTTCAAACCGAGCATCAGTAAGGGGAAGAAAGGTGATTTGAGTGCCTTTGAACGTGGCATGGTTGTTGTGCCAGAAGGGCTGGTCTGAGTATTTCAGAAACTGCTGATCTCCTGGGATTTTCACGCCCAACCATCTCTAGGGTTTACAGAGAATGGTCCGAAAAAGACAAAGAAATACAGTGAGCGGCAGTCCTGTGGCGGAAATGCCTTGTTGATGCCAGAGGTCAAAGGAGAATGGGCAGACTGGTTCGAGCTGATAGAAAGGCAACAGTGACTCAAATAGTCCACCCGTTACAACCAAGGTAGGCAGAAGAGCATCTCTGAACGCACAGTACGGCGAACTTTGAGGCAGATTGGCTACAGCAGCAGAAGACCACACGGGTGCCACTCCTTTCAGCTAAGAACAGGAAACTGAGGCTCCAATTTGCCCAAGCTCATCGAAATTGGACAGTAGAAGATTGGAAAAACGTTGCCTGGTCTGATGAATCTCGATTTCTACTGCGACATTCGGATGGTAGGGTCAGAATTTGGCGTCAACAACATGAAAGCATGGATCCATCCTGCCTTGTATCAACGGTTCAGGCTGGTGGTGGTGGTGTCATGGTGTGGGGAATATTTTCTTGGCACTCTTTGGGCCCCTTGGTACCAATTGAGCATCGTTGCAACACCTTGTGGAATCTATGCCACGAAGAATTGAGGCAGTTCTGAAGGCAAAAGGGGGTCCAACCCGTTACTAGCATGGTGTACCTAATAAAGTGGCCGGTGAGTGTATATATATATATATATATATATATATATATATATATATATATTTATATTTATTTATTTATTTTTTTACTGTGATTATATTATTTAAAAACTAAAGGCCACGTGTTGCTATGGGCAACAAAGTGAGTTTTAAACGTAGGCCCTAAATGTACTAAACTACAGCAACTACTGCTACAGAAGAAACTTTGTTACCAATTGTAATTCTCAGTTTTAATTTATGCTTCCAGTATTGTAACAGTTGGCAGCTGTTTCACTTTGCTAAAAAGCTGTTATTTGATACCTGGACAGTTCACCATTTCTCATTTACATTGAACAAAACCCTGCTACTGAAAATCAGCTGCAGAAAGGTAGCCTATAAGCAGCCAACAGCAGTTAATCAGCCGGCTGATGTCATAGACCGCTCTTTTAGTGACCTAAAATACAATTTATGGGCTTATACCTACTAAGTTACCTCAGCAATTGATTAATGTAATCATATTATCCCACTTTAGCAATAGTGGTCATAGCTGCACCTATTGCCTTATAGTACCATAGTACATCATGATTCACCTTCTACAGTCTCTCTGCCTCTTTTACATCTAAAATACTGTTACCAGCTAGGTGTGGAACACAGTACCATATGTTCTATGTGCTATCTATCCACCTGCTGTTCACACCTACTAGACAATTTTTCACAATAACAGATTTGTTAAAATGTTTAGTAGTGAATAATAGAACTCCGATTGGAAAAGTAAGTGGTAATGAAAAACACCCAGAGGGTCCATTTTCAAAGTCACATGACTGTATTAAAAGAAGTATGTTAGAGAGGCATAGGTCCTCAAAAGCAATGATGGTCAAGGGCACAGTAATCTGTGAAACAGTGTGTCTAAAAATTGTGAACATTTTTTAGTTCCTCAGCTTAAAATTGCAGAGACTACCATCTACATTACATAATATCATAAAAAGATGTAGCGAATCTAGAGAAATCAATGTGTATAAGGCTAATGTTTAAAATTGGATGCTCATGATTTATTGACACTTAGGGGTGACCCCATTAAAATAAACATAAGTGGTATGCAAATCACTGCATAGGAGTATGTCCAGAAATCATTGTTTATGAACACAGTATCTGTGCAATCCAAAAATGAAAGTTGAAGCTCTATCATGCAGTCGACACAATCCAGAAACATAGCCGAATTCCCTGTACCATGAGTACCTGTACTCATTTAAGATGAAAAAATTGAACTGTTTGGAAATCAAAATAAATAAAAATGTTAAAGCACTAATACAATATTATAATTGGCTGAACCCCTTGTGCTTCAGGATATTCATGCAAACTAAACTTGCTACATCACAACAGTATGGCTTCACAGAAGAACAGTCAGGGGGCTGAATTGGCCTGCCTGCAGTCGAGACCTTTTACCAAATAAAAACATAAAAACTCCAGCATTTGGTCTCCACACTTCCCAGTTGTTTACATACTGTTATAAAAGGAAGAGGGGATGCTATATAATGGTAGATGGGACCCTGTTACAACTTTTTGAAGGTCTGTTGCCATCAATTTAATTATTTTTTTCTAATGAAATTAAAAATATATCTTCTGATTTGTGTTCTGATGTAAATAAAATATGGTGTCCCAACTGTTTTGGAACTAGAGTTGTAGAATCACAGTCAAACTTTTTTTAATCAATTTGGCTGTTATTTAAGGCATCGAGAAAACTTATCTATTAAGTACTTATATTGGGTTTATGGTGTAGGCAATTTGAGTTTAGTGTGCACATTTGGGTAATTGTGTTTATTATTGAGTTGTCAACCTGTATTCACTCTAGGGTCATTGTAGAGTGAAAACATTTGTTATAAACACTCTCACTTCTTCTTTTCCTCAAGATTATTGTGGAGCTATGTTTATTGATGATGAAAACACTCCAGTGGAGATTGCATTAGATGATACAAAGCCTGATGGTACATCCCCAGCTATCATGGGGTAAGAAAATGTTATTAATTCAAAAATACAAATTTAACCTTGATTTTACAGAAAGTAATTATATTCCCTTCACATACCTGAATATTGTATGTACTATATTATCTCTTTGGATTTCCAATATGTCTCTGGGTTAGTTTTGGCAAGGAAATTGTTTCTAAATACATCAAAAATACTGTTTTTATAGTATATTTAAGGCATTATTTTATGCATACCTTGTTCATATATGTTTGAAGTAATGAGTAATGATGACATTTTGTTTGGATAAACCTTAATGTCTGATCAATGAGAATGAAGGACTGTTTAGAGTATGTTTTGAAAGGATTTTTACATGTCAGACATTCATAGTACATTAGTTATTAATGTATAATCCAAGGTTAGTTCCAGGTCTTTGTCGGCCCCTTTTTTCCAAGAGGGTTTAACTGGCTATTTAAATGGTGTTGTGCTTTCTCAATACCACCATCTTATCTGTGTCTGTCTCCACCTTGTCTTTGTTTTGATGTCCTTCTTTTTTTGCTTGTTTGTCCTGAGCTCTCCCCATCTTATTGGTAATATATCTGTGCTTCTGTGATGGGTCCCTGGCTGTTGTCAGTGCCAGTGAAGCAAAAAGAGCAGCGGTGAAGGCGGTAGAGCATCAGTTTTGCAGTAGGAATGCTGATCTCTAAGCCTTATGTGCATATTTTTGTTGTCCTGAATTAAGGGGTGTTCACACGGCGTCTTTCGGGCTGTATTTTTGCAAGTATTTTGTAAGTAATTTCGTCGAAATACAGTCCAAGCAATGTACAATACAGTACCCATAGAGATCAATGTAAAATACATGTCGTAAATAACACACTACACTACATATTTTACGATCATTTCCCTTCTTCACAGGTGCATCCGTGTCAGCAACTAGTTAACTATATGAGGCACAGATGTGCCTCGGTCTATTGCAGAGCATTTATAATGCTTTACAGTGCCTTGCGAAAGTATTTGGTCCCCTTGAACTTTTCTACCTTTTGCCATATTTCAGGCTTCAAACATAAAGATATAACATTTTTATTTTTTGGTTAAGAATCAACAACAAGTGGGAAACAATTGGGAATTGGAATGAAATTTATTGGTTATTTTAAACTTTTGTAAAAAATAAAAAACTGAAAAGTGGGCGTGCCAAATTATTCAGCCCCCTCAAGTTAATACTTTGTAGCGCCACCTTTTGCTGCAATTACAGCTGCAAGTCACTTGGGGTATGTCTCTATCAGTTTTGCACATCAGAGGACTGAAATTCTTGCCCATTCTTCCCTTGAAAAACACTTGAGGCTCCAGTGAGGTTGGGATGGGAGAGCATTTGTGAATCAGCAAGCTTTCCCCCAGGCTCTTTCTGCAGGTTTTTCCTGATTGGATTCAGGTCTGGACTTTGACTTGGTTATTCTAACACCTGTATCCGTTTATTTGTGAACAATTCCATTGTAGACTTTGCTTTATGTCTGGGATCCTTGTCTTGTTGGAAGATAAATCTCCGTCCCAGTCTCAGGTCTTTGGCAGACTCCAACAGGTTTTCTTTTAGAATGGTCCTGTATTTAAGCTCCATCACCTACTTCCCATCAATTTTAACCATCTTCCCTGTTCCTGCTGAAGAAAAGCAGGCCCAAACCATGATGCTGCCACCACCATACAACTATAGACAAAATGGCGGATCCCGGCGCACGTGGAGGCAAGGACGCCAGAGGTTTTGGCGAAGGAAAACTGTTTATTGTCTAAAAAAGCAAAGGGTTTATCCTTTGCTTAATTAAAACAAACTTAAAAGCCTAACGCGTTTCGCACCTTCTTTCACAGGCTTCATCAGAGGCAGTATCTGTACATTGCTTGGACTGTATTTCGACGAAATTACTTACAAAATACTTGCAAAAATACAGCCCGAAAGACGCCGTGTGAACACCCCTTAATTCAGGACAACAAAAATATGGATCATTCAGAGGTCCTCACTGAACTTCTGGAGTGAGTTTACTACACTGAAAGTAAAGGGGCCGAATAGTATTGCACGCCCCACTTTTTAGTTTTTTATTTTTTTTAAATAGTTTAAAATAACCAATAAATTTTGTTCCACTTCTCAATTGTGTCCCACTTGTTGTTGATTCTTCACCAAAAAATTACAATTCTATATCTTTATGTTTGAAGCCTGAAATGTGGCAAAAGTTTGAAAAATTCAAGGGAACCAAATACTTTCACAAGGCACTGTAATTGCGTATTTGCAACACCGCATGAAGCCAGCCTTAGAGTGGAATGGAAAACTTTTCCCTGATGTGTAGGAGAGAAAAGAAATTGTAGACCAATGCTCAGATGAGCTTTAGGATTCAGCAGTGAGCTTGTCAAAGGGCTCTTCATGACAATACTCACTTTTTAAAAAGTTACAATGATAGTAAACCAATCACAAAGAGGCACCTGATGAAACCCACAGAAATCAGTGTGGCAGTATGTGTTTAGTTTTCTTACAGCACCACAGGACAGGTCCCCCAGAGAGAGAAAGAGAGACACTATTTATAAATGCTCTTCAGTCTTGCCAAGAAAGAAGTGCAGAGATATCCCCACTACAAACTTAGAATTCCTAATTAGGGTATGTTAAAATGCCATGACTTACCTCTGCAGATCATACCACACAGATCCTTTGCTCTTTACTTCTGCAGCCCATCCACATACTGTGCCCCTAGAAATAAGTGTCACAAATAGAGTACCCTGAGCAAAAAATGTCTCGTACAATGCCCTTAAAAAATGCCCCACATTGTGCCCCTGAATAAAAAATCCCCCACAATGTGCCACTGAATAAAAACATACCTCATACTCCACCCCTAAATAAAGATACCATACGCTGATGTTATTGTGTCATCTGTATCATGCACCATATGGCAATATAGAGAACCTAGCATGTTTCCCTTGCACCATACAGGGCTGTGAATTACTTTAACACTTGTCACTATAAAACTATACTTGAGTCACTATGAAAGTTATGATTTAAAAATGATAACTCTTCCCCTGCGGGATACGAACAGGACACCAGTGATGTTGGGGCTTGGATAATGTTCAAATATATAATAATTTTAATGTCATGTGTGTCAGGCTCCATGACACATTAGATCAATATTGTCTAACACTTAAATGGTTTAATTTTAGACTAGACAGCCTTAGAATGTGCCACATTTATCATAGTTTTGATAAATCTGAACTTCTATTAGTTGATTTACTTTATGCCACTAATTGTGCCACAGTGTCACACGCTAAGCTTTACCAAGGTCACGCCCCCTTTGTTGAGAGAGGTAGAGAGGTGTCTAGAAATGGTCTAAAACACATAATAAATATGGTTTAACCCCTTAATCACCATGCCTGAAAAGGCCTTAACATCCAGCTAAATTTTTGCCTCCCAGTCATAACTTTTTTTATTTTTTCAATGACCCAGTTGTATGAGAACCTTTTTATGTGGAAGAAGTTGTATTTTTTTTAGATGTAGTTTGAGTTTACCTATAAATTACTGCGTGATTAAAAAAAATATATATATTTTCAGCATGAGCATAAAAATAGTATTTTTTGTTTTATTTTTCAAATTTTTCACATTTTATACTAAATAATCTGTTATTTTAATTCTACAGGTCATAACGGTTCTGCGGATACCTAATATGTTTAGTTTTATTTATGTGTAATGTGCATAATAATAATTTTTTATATTTCTTTTATTTTAATTATTTTTCCCACACTTTTTATGTTTTTTTCTTTTTTTAAATCCCATTAAGGGGTAACCATTGAACACTTTTTTACACTTAGTAATGTATTAGTATACTCCAGTATGCTAATATATTACACTATGGGCAACATTTCATTCAGATTGGTTGCTATGGGCAACATAGAAAGTTTTAGACCTAGACAGTTTTCATAAACATCCTCTAATGTGTCAGTATGACACAGGCTGCTGTCAGGTCACATTGTGTATTGCACTAACAGCAGTCTTTCTCTGCAGACAGCCCTGGGGCTACTCTAGGCCCTCAGGGATGACGATAGATAGTCCCCAGGCTTCATCGGCACTGGCTATCCCAGTGACCTGATGGAGCAGGGAAATCCCCTTTGATTATGCTGTAGTCACGGACCGCAGCACATAAACTGCTCTGGGATTTGAACTGTTAATTACAGCTCCATTCCTAGTGCAGTTGTGCTGTTAGAAGCCACAAACCCCTTCTGTAGGCAACAATGTCTTTTGGGGTTGCTACCGACATAGAATACGATCCGCCCACTGTCAAAAGACAGTGGGGTTAAAGAATGTACTGACTGACATCCACAAAGGAAGAAGTCATTAATATTCAAATGACTCTGGAATTACTGAACTCAATTGAAGAGTCCATTCAAGAGTCATGGAAATAGCAGCCAGTTTGGAAAATATGTAGTGACAGTAGCACAGTGTTCAATGTTAAAGTAGGAAACTAACAGAAACAAAATTTGATGGCTGATTTTTAATTTTGTGTGTTCCTTTACAATGTGTTTGGAATTGAATCCATAGGGACCTCAATTAGCATGCCACTTCTTCCCAGTTCTGTGAACAATCTGTCATTTTAACAACTGACCATATCCCATGAAGTAGGCAGCAGTGGGTACCTAGAGTACACTGGGGCCTGCTTTTTTCCCAGTAGCTTTGCCAGATACTAACACATAACCAATTGGCCCTGGACTTTCTGGATTACACTGTTCTTCTAAGTGATTGTATATACTGTATATAATTGTTGCAGAACCCTATCAAAAAAAATGTTGCAGTTCTCAAACGGTTGGCAAGTGGGCCTTGTCAAACAAAAACTCAGATCTTTCTTGCCCATAAGTCACACCAAAAATGGTCAAACATGGATTGTATATTTTATAGAAACAAGTGTTATTTCAAAGGTTTTAATATATTAGACTTGATTGAAAGCAGTGATAGTAAAATGATACCTTTATTAGGATGATTAATACCTTTTTCACACTGTGGAGATTTGGTTTATGGTTTTTGTATGCTTTTATAAAGTCAGAACTAAGATCAACTAGACTTTCCTCAAACCAAAATTGTGGATCCGAAACAAATGGGTTAAGAGCAAAGTAGTGTTACGTTTCGATTTCGGATTGGGCCAGTTCGGCCAAACACCAATTTTGCTGGTGATTGCTGAAAAATTGTGCAACCATTTACCAGCTTTTTTCCTGTCTGAAAAAAGGCAGGTAATTGGTCGCATGAGTTACTTGTGTTTGCCAGTTTGAGGAAGTAGAGCTGGCTAGACTCAAACCCCCGAAGAGCAACATTATTTCTCCAAACCCCTTTGTTTCGGATTTGCTTTTAATTTTGGTTTAAATAAAATACGAACCTCAATGTTATGATGAACTTGCAGGGCTATTCTGTGACAACAATTATTTTTTCATTTTTCAGTTTTATTTTATCCAGAAGAGCGTCAAAACTTACAAATCTTACTAAGGAGGAGAGGTAAAGATCTCTTTTACAAATAGAACTGGACAACACAACCTTCTCTTTAAACCAAATAGCACAACTGTACATTTAATTTTGAAGCCATTTACTTTAATTTAACATACATTCACATTGTTTGAGAGCCAACTGTAATATACTATCTTTTGTTGGTTGTGCATAGTTGGAAGATTCCTTTATAAGTCAGTGGCCTATAATTTGGAAGACTTCCTGAATGATTAAGTGTATTTACAGAAATATGTTTAAGTCTAACTATTTATTGATTTATCTGTTTTACTATACATAGAAAGAAAAGAATATGTGAATACTATGCTAAAGCAATGGGCACAGAAAAAGCATTGCATGTGAGTTATCTTTTATTACTGCATTTATATATTTCTGTTACGGATTAATTTCCAGACTGTACATTACACTTAAATTTGCATATATTTTGATTTATTTATAATGATTTTAAATGTAATAATAAATGTTTTTTGTTCATTTTCCGTTAGCCCTTGTAGCTTAGTTACATCATAATAATTAAAAAATAACTTCTAAGCGCACTGACAAAAACATAAAAAACTTAATGGGTTTTCTGAGATTTGCCACTAGAAATGCAATAAAAAAAAAAAAAAAAACATGTACTTGCCTTTTCCGCCACTGCCACTTCAGTGTCCGTGGAGCTCTGTGTTTCTTGCCAGTCCCCCAGCAGTAATGTCACATACATCACTCATAAGATTGTGCACCCAGTCACTGGCCCTAACGACCTTTGGATGTATGTTTAACTTCGTAGTCCCCCCATGTACATCCCTCATGTGACCATGCAGCCAGACTGCATATTTCTGCTTGTAGGTACGAAATATGACTGCTGAGGCTGGTGATTGACTGCACAGTCACATGAGCGATATACTTGACATCAGTTCTGGTGGGCTAGCAGGGAACACTTGAGCTCCAGTAGTGGTGGGGAAAGTGGGTACAGGAAATTTTTTACCACAGTCCTGGCCTGTACAGGGATTTCCTTTAACATACAGTGGTCTCTCACGTTACAATGGTCTCAGGATACAATATTTTCAACATACAATGCTGTTTAATAGGATTTTATATGTTGAGTATGGTTTCAATGTACAATGTTCCAGACACTGATCCATCCAATAACAATACATATTTTGCTTGGGAAACCCCTTTATAAATGAAATGTATGCACTTATTGGCAGCCTCGTAGCATCTCTCTACAGTAGTGTGGTACTACATGTTCTGTACTGGTCCCATTTTCTTTTTTTCTGGTTCATTGTTTATAAAGTACATGATCCAAGGAAGCTTCTGTCCTCAATATAGAAAGTGATTTCTAGCTTCTTGCAGCTCTTTCTGTTGTTATATGTGAGGATGTGCGTTATCTGTATTAGTTATCTGCATAACTTTCTTTAATTTTCATTTTGCATCATTTTGGGGACATTTTGGGGCCTGGGAGCCAATTACCAATTTTCCGTAGAGTTATGGTCTAAACACCACAATGGTTTGAAACATACAATGGTTGTCCCAGAACCAATAAATATTGTATGTTGAGGGATCATTGTACTGGAAATTACAACGAGAAATTATAAAATTATGCATGCAGCATTGAAGAAAAGTGATGCTGGATTCATAAATTTTTATTCCTTTGGAAATTTCTTTTTTAATTTTGATGCTGTGTTAAAAAGATTGGCAGACTATACTTTTTTTAGTATAAAGATACAGTTTACAGAATGTAGTTTTTTCCCTTTAGGCTGTGATCTCTATGTAAAAGACACTATATTGACATACACCAATAACTAACATTATAAATCACAGTCAGGGAAAGGGAACTACTTTGTTTTTTCCTTTTCAATGGCACCTGTGAAGAGATGGAATATATTAGGCAGCAAACTGTCACTTTTTAAAGCTGGTGTATTGGAAGCAGAAAAAAAGCAGGGGCAAGTGGCATCTAAGCTGCTTTGACAATGGTTACATTTTGATGGCTAGCAAACTGGGTCAGCACATCTCCACATTGACACGTCTTATGAGGTTTCTCCAGTATACAGTAGTTAGTACTTAACAAAAATAGACCAACAAAAGAACAATTGGTGAACTGGCAACAGAATGTGTCCAAGGCTCATTAATGCGTTTTGAAGGCTAGCTTTTCCTATCCAGATCCACACAAGAGCTACTAAATCATATATTGCTAAAAAGTTAATGCTGGCTGTGATAAAAAGGTGTCAGACTGTATAGTCTATCACAACTTGTAATGCATGGGACTTCAAAATCACAGATTATCTGATTACCTTAGCTGAACCCTGTTTACTTGCAAAAAGTTCATAAAAAATAACCACCGTAATTGCTTATACTGAGATTAACCACACTGTCTCAAGGAGAGGTTTCTCTTGCCTATTGATAATCACTGAACAACATAGATCAGGTATGGTTTAAGCATATGCTTTTATTCAAACAAATTCTTTCGTGCATAAATCTTAACACTTCCAAAAATTAGAGAATCATGTAGTAAATTAAGTAGTGGTATACTCAAGTCTCTTATTGCAGCAGCTGCCATTCAACCAGTCCGAGATAGCAGACACCGGGCAGAATGTAGCGCACTACTGTATGACAATTCAGGGAATGTTCTGCCCCTTTTCTTAAGCCTGCGCACACCAGATTTGTAACACCTTATATACACATAAGACATAGCCTGTTAAAAGCAACAAACAAATATAATAATGCATAAACTGGCATATTTCAAATTACAGAAACACCTGGAGATTAAAATTCTTGTTTAACCCTTTAGGAATTAGCAATTGTTGCTTTTAACAGGCTATGCCTTGTGTATACTGTATAAGGTGTTGCTAATCTGGTGTGTGATTGAGAAATGGGGCAGCACATTCCCCGAAACATCACACAAGCATGTGCTATGTTCCGCCCGCTGTCTGCTATCTCCAGTATATGGATGCTCTTGAACTGGTTGAACGGCAGCTGCCGCAACAAGAGACTTGAGTATACCACTACTTTATTCACTACATGATTCTCTAACTATTGAAAGGGTTAAGATTTATGCATGGAAGAATTTGTTTGAATAAAAACATATGTTTATACTGTTCCTGATCTATGTTGTTCAGCTACTTGCAAAATGTGCCTTCATTGGACTCATGAGCATAATAACTAGACCGCAGAACACTGTACCAAGATGGTCTCTCTGATGAATCACATTCTTTTATATGAATTGGATGGGCGGATACATGTGTGTACTACTTAATTTTGAGAGAGACGGCACCAGGATGCACTTTAGGAAGCAGGCGAAACAGATGCAGTGTAATGTTCTGAGCAATGTTCTTTCGGCTGTGGATCTTTACATTCAGGTGGATGTATTCTCTTCACAGCCAGCTTCAGGCTGGCATATCAGTTCTGGTATTCATAGCTGAGGCTGTTAAATGGACTATGGTAATGGAGGAGTTTTAACAGAGGAGCACAATCATTAAAGTTTGTCAGTAACAAAGAAACAGCAGGGAGTGACATCGTCATCCTAGCTAGGACTGTTAGAGCAGAGAGAGGTATGTGGTAACCGAGGGAAGCTTGTGTAGACAAGCAGAAGAAGAACTTCTCTAGCTCTGAAAGGAAGCAAAATAAGAACCGCAATGTATATGTTAACAATCTTTATTTACCTTTGCCTACAAGTTTAAAGTCAATCAATGTGGTGTAAATAGCCCCTTAAAGAATTTAATATTTTGGTGCTAGACACCACAGCACACTTGAGGGTCACCAAAACAATATTAATGGTCTTAATAAGTTTGTCATAGAATATGTTTGTATATCTTTTTGTTCTTCAAAACCAGCCATGGTAGATTTTGGGAATTTACACCGATCAGCCAAAGCAATGGATGTTCTCAGGATGTTTGCAGCAGATTATTCAAAACAAACCAGTGACAGCAGTATATGCTGTATAATAAAAATAACAACTATAACTCTCATCAAATTCCCTGCTGCTCCATGCTGATGTTGCAGTGATGATATCACACATAGCCATTTGACAACTGCTAACAAGAACCTGCCTCAGCGGTGATTGACTGAATTGGTCACCTTGATGTATGGCACATCACCACTGCAGGAAAAATAAAAAAAATAATTTTGGGACCACTAGAGTTTCAATGCTGAGTCATGTTTTTTGGGTTTTTACTCCTATGGCAAGGGTCCCCAGGAATCAATATTTATTTTATAGCACATTCTACAAATGCTCAATGGGATTAAGATCTGAGGAATTTGGAGACTAAGTTGATATGTTGACCTCTTTGTCATGTTCCTCAAACCATTACTAAAATATTTTTGCAAATTATCTTACTACCATTAGGGAATGTTGTTGCTTTGAAGGAGTTGTTACTGTTTAGATAGTTGGCAAATATCAAAGTAAAATCCAATGAATCCTGGTTTCCCAGCAAAATACTGTCCAGAGCCTCAGATTACCTCCACAAGCTGTTGTCTTCCTATAGTGCATCCTGGTGTCATCTATCCATTGTAGGTGCTTTTGTTGAAACATGTTTAAAGGTACAAACAAAAACATACTGTGAAAACGCCCCAAGACCTGCTATTCTAGAGATGGTCTGACCTAGTCTTCTACCAATCACTTTTTGGCTCCTGTCATAACAAAGTTGCTCAGACCCTTTAACTTTTGTTTTTTCTTTTTCTTTAAACAATGTTATTCATGTCAACTATAACTAAATTTAGTGCCATGGCTAATTAGTAAATACACAATGTAGGCCAATCTTCCTCACCAGATAAGTTGCTGTATTAGGCCACATTAAAATGACTGTAATACGGACACATTGTAGGATTTGTGTTATGACCACAAGATCTGGTACCATCTATGGTTTATGGAATGATAAGGTATTTAATAGTCATCCAAATACAGTTCAGTATCAATGTAACATCTGTCTTTCCTCTTAAAGTCTGGAATGTTTGTATTTTATTGTCATTTTAGAAACAATAATCTTGCTCTAGACTTTTTAAGAGCAAGACTAAGTACATGACCTTCTAGTATCAAATGTTAAACATATGATTGTGTGAAGAAAAAAAGGAAATTTTTTTATCTTATCTTTTATATATATATTAATTATAATATATATATATATATATATATTTTATATATATATATATATATATATATATATATATATATATATATATATATATATTATTATATATATATATATATATATATATATATACATTGCCTTGCAAAAGTATTCAGCCTCTTGAACTTTCCAACCTTTTGCTACATTTCAGGCTTCAAACATAAAGATATAAAATTTTAATTTTCTGTGAAGAATCAACAACAAGTGGGACACAATTGTGAAGTGGAACGAAATTTATTGGATATTTTAAACTTTTGTAGAAAATAAAAAACTGAAAAGTGGGGCATGCAAAATGATTCAGCCCCCTCAAGTTAATACTTTGTAGCACCACCTTTTGCTGCAATTACAGCTGCAAGTCACTTGGGGTATGTCTCTATCAGTTTTGCACATCGAGAGACTGAAATTCTTGCCCATTCTTCCTTGGAAAACAGCTGGAGCTAAGTGA
Organism: Phyllomedusa bahiana; assembly: GCA_025379985.1. Lineage (NCBI taxonomy): Eukaryota > Metazoa > Chordata > Amphibia > Anura > Hylidae > Phyllomedusa > Phyllomedusa bahiana. Next base: position 19,856 of record JAODAL010027534.1, read on the forward strand.
GCTTGGATGGAGAGCGTTTGCGAACAGCAGTTTTCAGCTCTTTCCACAGATTCTCGATTGGATTCAGATCTGGACTTTGACTTAGCCACTCTAACACCTGAATACGTTTATTTGTGAACCTTCGTTTGTAGATTTTGCTTTATGTTTGGGATCATTGTCTTGTTGGAAGATAAATCTCCATCCCAGTCTCAGGTCTTTTGCAGGCTCCAAAACGTTTTCTTCCAGAATAGTCCTATATTTGGCTCCATCTATCTTCCCATCAATTTTAAACATCTTTCCTGTCCCGGCTGAAGAAAAGCAGGCCCAAACCATGATGCTGCCACCACCATGTTTGAGAGTGGGAATGGTGTGTTCAAGGTTATGAGCTGTGTTGCTTTTACGGCAAACATATCGTTTTGCATTGTGGCCAAAAAATTTGATTTTGGTTTCATCTGACCAGAGCACCTTCTTCCACATGTTTGGTGTGTCTCCCAGGTGGTTTGTGGCAAACTTTAAACAAGACTTTTTATGGATATGTTTGAGAAATGGCTTTCTTCTTGCCACTCTTCCATAAAGGCCAGATTTGAGCAGTGTACGACTGATTGTTGTCCTATGGACAGACTCTCCCACCTCAGCTGTAGATCTCTGCAGTTCATCCAGAGTGATCATGGGCCTCTTGGCTGCATCTATGATCAGTCTTCTCCTTGTTTGAGATGAAAGTTTAGAGGGATGGCCAGGTCTTGATAGATTTGCAGTGGTCTGATACTTCTTCCATTTCAATATGATTGCTTGCACAGTGTTCCTTGGGAAGTTTAAAGTTTGGGAAACTTCTCCACAACAGTATCACGGACCTGCCTGGTGTATTCCTTGGTCTTCATGATGCTCTCTGTGCTTTAAACAGAACCCTGAGACTATCACAGAGCAGGTGCATTTAGACGGAGACAGGTAGATTATATTTATCATCATCAGTCATTTAGGACAACATTGGATCATTCAGAGATCCTCACTGAACTTCTGGAGTGAGTTTGCTGTACTGAAAGTAAAGGGGCCGAATAATATTGCACGCCCCGCTTTTCACCTTTTTATTTTTTACAAAAGTCTAAAATATCCAATAAATTTCGTTCCACTTGACAATTTTGTCCCACTTGTTGATTCTTCACAAAAAAAAATTACAATTTTATATCTTTATGTGTGAAGCCTGAAATGTGGCAAAAGGTTGAAAAGTTCGCAAGCCACTGTATATAGTAGTGGGAGAAAATTTCGTATGATGAGAGAGGGCTGTAATTGACATCATAGGTAGACCTCAAGTATTAGAGACAAAATGAGAAAATAAATCCTGAAAATCACATTGTCTGATTTGAAAAAAATGTATTTGCAAAAAAATGGTGGAAAATAAGTATTTGGTCAATCACAAATAGTTCATCTCAATACTTTGTTATATATTCTTTGTTGGCAATGACAGAGGTCAAATGTTTTCTTTAAGTTTTCACAAGGTTGGCACATACTGTTGCTGGTATGTTAGCCCCTTCCCCCATGCAGATCTCCTCTAGAGCAGTGATGTTTTGGGGCTGTCCCTGGGCAACATGGACTTTCAACTTCCACCAAAGGTTTTCTATGGGGTTGAGATCTGGAGACTGGATAGGCCACTCCAGGACTTTGAAATGCTTCTTATGAGGCCACTCCTTTGTTGCCCGGGCGATGTGCTTGAGATCATTGTCAGGCTGAAAGACCCAGCCACGTTTCATCCTCAATGCCCTTGCTGATGGAAGGAGGTTTGTACCTCAAAATCTCATGATACATAGCCCCATTCATTCTTTCATGTACACGGATCAGTCGTCCTGGTCCTTTTGCAGAGAAATAGCCCCAAAGCATGATGTTGCCACCCCCATGCTTCGCAGTAGGTATGGTGTTCTTTGGATGCAACTTAGCATTCTCTCTCCTCCAAACACAACAAGTTGTGTTTCTACCAAACAGTTCTACTTTGGTTTCAACTGACCATATGACATATGACATCCTCCCAATACTCTTCTGGATGATCCAAATGCTCTGGCTTAGGCAGTAAGCATGTCTGGCGGTGGCGTAGTGTGTTACTGGTGTAGCCTTTGTTACGTTGGTCCCAGCTCTCTGCAGGTCATTCACTAGGTCCCCCCGTGTGGTTCTGGTATTATTGCTCACCGTTCTTGTGACCATTTTGACCCCATGGGGTGAGATCTTGCGTGGAGCTCCAGATTGAGGGAGATAATCAGTGGTCTTGTACATCTTCCATTTTCTAATTACTGCTCCCACAGTTGATTTCTTCACACCAAGCTGCTTGCCTATTACAGATTCAGTCTGGTGCAGGGCTACAATTTTGTTTCTAGTGTCCTTCGACAGCTCTTTGGTCTTCACCATAGTGGAGCTTGGAGTGTGACTGTTTGAGGTTGTGGACAGGTGTCTTTTATACTGATACCAAGTTCAAACTGGTGCCATTACTACAGATAATGAGTGGAGGACAGATGAGCCTCTTAAAGAAGAAGTTACAGGTCTGTGAGAGTCAGAAATCTTGTTTGTTTGTAGGTGACCAAATACTTATTATCCACCATAATTTGCAAATAAATTATTTACAAATCAGACAATTTGATTTTCGGGATTTGTTTTCTCATTATGTCTCTCATAGTTGAGGTCTACCTATGATGTCAATTACAGGCCTCTCTCTTCTTTTTAAGTGGGAGAACTTGCACAATTGGTGGCTGATTAAATATTATTTTCTCCATTGTGGTGTGTGTGTGTATATATATATATATTTTATATATTATATATATATATATATATATATATATATATATTATATTGTGTGTGTGTATAAATATAGACACAAGAGAATGGTATATGTTTTTTATTAATGAAATTAAATTACAAATTTTTGTACCGTTATTTATGTCGCTCTTTACATGTTTAATTTACTGTCTACTAAACCACTTGCATGTTGTTTCATAGCCCGTACATTATGAGGAAAAGAACTGGTGTGAAGAACAGTATTCTGGGGGCTGTTACACTGCCTACTTCCCACCCGGAGTAATGACACAGTATGGAAGGTAAATTGAACAGCATAACATGAGATAGATTTTTCCTATTGTTCTAATGTGAATCTGCTGAGTAGATACAAAAGAAGACACTGAAAGTAAGGCACTAGAACTCTGAGCTCTAAATAAGTCCAAATGTTGTGCTTATTAATCTATTCTGTTATACAGAGTTTAAGACCCATTTATACCCTTTATATGGTCATAGCATTAAAGTATATTATCCTGTCTGCCTATGGCCAACAACTATTTAGATTTTTACAGCTATTTTAATACTGAAGATTATATTTTCTCCAATAAGCTCCCTCTAGTGGTGGCTGTAGGCATGCTTATTTTGTACCTTGGATAATTCCTGTCTGGTGTTTCCTATAGACTGTCTGGAGATTGCACCAGGCGCAGGAAATGGAGTGCTGGGTACACATAAGTGGCTTTCTCCATTCACCTCTATGGGAGTTCCAAGCACATCTTAGCAAATGCATGCTTAGCCAGAATGTGGTTATAAATGATCTCGGCAGTCTCTGCTCACAAGAATGGCAGATTACCACTAAGGCCAGCGATTGGCAACTTAATTATTTCAGCAAGGTATCTGACGTCCCTGGTGGGGACCAGCTGAAAACGCTATAGCTCCAGCATTGCTAGAACAGTAGTAAAGATGAATACTGGTTATTTTTTATTTCAGCATTGTCCCAGCCTGGGTTTCCAAATATATCAGAAACACCACATTTAATATACTTTGTATATATAAATGCAATGTAAAATAGTGTATTTTAGAAAACATTTATTGAGTAACTATAAGTTGTCTAAAGCCTCTCCTTCTTCGAAAGTGTCATTCGGCAGCCCATTGGGAGGCTTTACTTTGCTGGAACAGAAACGGCTACTCAGTGGAGTGGATATATGGAAGGAGCGGTGCAAGCTGGGGAAAGAGCAGCCAGAGAGGTATAGTTTTTGTAAAATCCTATAAAAGTATTTGAAAATTAAAGAAAAAAAGCTTCTTATGATAGATAAACTGAAAATAGCAAAAGCAACAGAAAGTTCTAGTGAATGTTAATAAGGGTGTGTGGTTCAGTGTGCTTGTCTCTATAATTATCGTTAAAAGACCATTATACAATCTCAGGCAACTTAATCTCGTTTACTTCTGAACATGCTTTTTTGCTCAGTGTTATCGAATAATGGTCTGATAGAACATTTAGGATGTTGATTAAAATTTAATGAAATACATGAATCTGCAGACATTGTTTCCCATTATCTAAATCAAATGTTTTAATGAAGATCTGGTTCCATTTAGATGGTGTATTTTCAAGCTAACACTTCAACTAAATTCCTTCCAATGCAGTTATCTTGTAATGCTTTACAGCCCCCTAGTGGAATTTGCAGCTAGTTGCATGTTAGCGTTGTCTTGTAGTTTATACCTCATTCTTACATGCATTTGGTATCTTAATTTTTTACCATTCAGAAGTATTGGCAGATCGTATGTTATTTTATGGAGCTGTTTACACATCCATTTCTCTATACAGCTATATTTCTGTAGTTTTTGCATTTACCTGTACATGGCCTAATAGAAAGCATTGGAGCCAGAAAAAATCCATAATATGCATTCTATGGATATAAATAGGAGGCTGCATATTTTTTATGTTTAACTTGTTTTGGGAGATTTTAGTACCAATATATTACCAATAAAACATGCTGTGTATATGAAAACAAAAGGCAATGTAAATAGTGTATGTGAAATAACTAACATTACCAAATATAGAATAATTGAAACATGAAATACCCTAATCTGAATAAAGCCTTAGAGAGGTTGAACGATTTAAAAATAAATAAATAAAAAGAGTCTATACCTGAATAAAAAATCATATATCAACATTTCAGCGCGGCAGAAGTCCGCTATGTTTCTGTTTTATTTACCTTTTGCATATCCCTTCTCTGTAGAATTTTCTGTGTCGTACACCAAAGTCCAGGTAGTTTCTGCTGCCACTGGAGAGAGCATATGGACCATGAAATACAGTGGGTTGCAAAAGTATTCCTACCCCTTGAACTGTTCCTCATTTTTAAACGTTACAGCCACGAACCTTAATGTATATTATTGATATTTAATGTGATATAGCAACACAAAGACAATGATACATGCTTTCCCAAGGAACACAGCAGACAGCTCAAGGAGAAAATTCTGGCAAAGTGTGTTGCAGGGTTAGGTTTAAAAAAAAAAAAAAGCCCAAACTCTGAATATCTTATGAAATACTGTTCAATCCATCATTTGTAAACAAAAGGAGTATGGCACAACTGTTAACCTGCCAAAACATGGCTGTCCACCTAAACTGACAGCATAGACAAGAGGAGTCGTAATTAAAGAAGCATCCAAGAGCTCAAGGGTCACTCTAGAGGAGCTGCAGAAATTTGCAGCTCGGGTTGTTTACTCCACAAATCTGCTTTTTATGGAAGAGTAGCAGTAAGAAAATACTTTCTGAAAGCGAGCCATTATCAGTCCTGTTTGCAAAAAGTTACGCAAGCACGTGGAATAAGAATGGGAGGCTGGTTAGAGTTGATGAGAAGATGGATGAAGCTAAATACAGGGAAACCCTGAAAGAACACCTGTTGGAGGCTGTAAAAAAAAACAAAACTGAAAAGTGGGGCGTGCAAAATTATTCGGCCCCCTTGTTAATACTTTGTAGCGCCACCTTTTTCTGCGTTTAGAGCTGCAAGTCGCTTGGGGTATGTCTCTATCGGGAGACTGAAATTCTTGTCCATTCTTTCTTGGAAAGAACCTCAGTGAGGTTGGATGAAGAGCGTTTGTGAACAGCAGTTTTCAGCTCTTTCCACAGATTCTCGATTGGATTCAGGTCTGAACTTTGACGACTTGGCCATTCTAACACCTGGATACGTGTATTTGTGAACCATTACATTGTAGATTTTGCTTTATGTTTGGGATCATTGTCTTGTTGGAAGATAAATCTCCATCCCAGTCTCAGCTCTTTAGCAGACTCCAACAGGTTTTCTTTCAGAATGGTCCTGTATTTGGCTCCATCCATCTTCCCATCAATTTTAAACATCTGTCCTGTCCTTGCTGAAGAAAAGCAGGCCCAAACCATAATGCTACCACCACCATGTTTGACAGTGGAGATGGTGTGTTCAGGGTGATGAGCTGTGTTGCTTTTACTCCAAACATAGCGTTTTGCATTGTGGCCAAAAAGTTCGATTTTGGTTTCATCTGACCAGAGCACCTTCTTCCACATGTTTGGTGTCAGGTGGCTTCCCAGGTGACTTGTTGTAAACTTTAAATGAGACTTTTTATGGGTATCTTTGAGAAATGGCTTTCTTCTTGCCACTCTTCCATAAAGGCAATATTTGTGCAGTGTATGACTGATTGTTGTCCTATGGACAGATTCTCCCACCTCAGCTATAGATCTCTGCAGTTCATCCAGAGTGATCATGGGCCTCTTGTCTGCATCTCTGATCAGCCTTGTCCTTGCTTGAGATGAAAGTTTAGATGCAGGGACGGGTCTTGGTAGATTTGCAGTAGTCTGATACTCCTTCCATTTCAATTTGATCACTTGCACAGTGCTCCTTGGGATGTTTAAAGTTTGAGAAATCTTTTTTGTATCCAAATCCAGCTTTAAACTTCTCCACAACAGTATCACGGGCCTGCCTGGTGTGTTCCTTGGTCTTCAGTATGCTCTCTGCGCTTTAAACAGAACCCTGAAACTATCACAGAGCAGGTGCATCTATACGGAGACTTGATTACACACAGGTGGATTATATTTATCGTCAGCAGTCATTTAGGACAACATTGGATCATTCAGAGAACCTCACCGAACTTCCGGAGTGAGTTTGCTGCACTGAAAGTAACGGGGCCGAATAATATTGCACGCCCAACTTTTCAGTTTTTTTTATTTTTTAAAAGTTTAAAATATCCAATAACTTTCATTGTAATTCACAATTGTGTCCCACTTGTTGTTGATTCTTCACAAAAAATTTTTTAATTTTATATCTTTATGTTTGTAGGCTGAAATGTGGCAAAAGGTTGAAAAGTTCAAGGGGGGCGAATACTTTCGCAAGGCACTGTACTTTGTGTTCCTCTATCACATAAAAATATCAATATAATACATTTAAGCTTGTGGATGCAATGATTAAAAATTATGAAAAGTTCAAGGGATATGAATACTTTTGCAACCCACTGTATACAGACTTCTTTTTGCTAGGACAATACATTAATAAATAAATAAACTTACAAAGCTTTTTCTGGATTGTAAAAAAGAGGAAGCAATTGTTTTGGATGTGCTGCCTGGCTTCCTCTTTCTTTTGTAGCATTTGGACTTGGACTGGTTTGAGTCTCTCCAGGTGTGCACCCATTCAACTGGCGACTTTTTACTATTCTGGATTTGTACATTGAAAAAAAAAATTACCTGTAAGAAACAGCTAATAAAAAACACTTTGTGATATACTTAGCATCTAAGTTCACCTTCACCGTGTACGTCTCTATTAAAGTCAATTGTTCACTGGTCGATTCCTAAAAAGTAACAGAATTCATTGAATGAATATCCTGTAATTTGATGTCACTCTGGATGCAAAAGTTTGAACAATAGGTACACTTTAAGTATCATGCAATGGTATTGATTTTAAAAGTGGGTAGATCTTAGACAACCTTTTACATACATAGATAATATTGGAAATGTGTATTTTGCACCCAAAATATTTCCTTGCTGATTGCATGCTGGGCAGTCTACAATTTAAAGATCATTCATTCAAAGGTCATTCCTTCATAGGTCTGTTTTAGTAAACAATTGTGTTCCCTGTGATTTAACAATTTTAGAGCATTTTCTCTTTTGACACTGTGCCACCCTGTTCTCCTACTTATGCCTTCTAGAAATGAATATGTCAAGTGGGTCCTACCAATTAGGGTCTTACTAATTAACAGTCAGAAATTGTCCAGTTAGTGCTAAAATACTCAAGTGTGCAGGGACACACCTTGAAAATCTGAGTAGTGACACCCATATGACTAATTCAGTAATACATTTCTAGAAGGAATAACAGAGGAAGAACACAACACAGAGTTATCAGATAAGATGCTCCAGAATCGTTATTTCTCAGGAAACATATTTACTAAAACAGGAATAACACATAGGGCGACATGTATGAAGATCGGCGTGTCGGAGCGCCCATTTTCGCCCAATCTAAAGTGAAAGCTGCGCCTCATTTATGTCGGCGCCCGAAGTGCACTCTTACATGCGGTGTAAAGTTCCCTGCACCTCGCCAGTGTGTGAGGCGTAGTGCGGGACTTAGGCACAGAAGGACTGTGCCTAAGATTCACCGCCCGAGGAGTTGTGCTCATACATGCGGCGAAAAGTTCCCTGCGCCTCGCCAGTGTGTGAGGCGCAGTGCGGGACTTAGGCACAGAAGGACTGCGCCTAACATGTATTACAATTCTAGACAGGCTGGAAATCAGTGAAAAATCATTAAACATGTTAGTGAATAGCAAAAAGAGTTGTCTTTCAAATGAATAAAGCGAAAAGTCAAAGTTGAATAAAAGACATAGCAATGTATAGAAAAAGTTGATTGTTTAAAATTAAAGCAAATATAGAAGCTCTCCAAAGAAAGAAAGAATAGCTAGAACAGGTCTTAAAAAATGGAGAGAATTGAACTAATTTTACATTAAATAAGCCAATGCAGATGTTGTACAGATGTGAATTTTGGTCTATTGTTTTATTAAAAAATTAATATGTATTTGTTATTCAATCACATTGTATTCTATTTTGTATATCCAGCAAGAGCCAGCACAGCACAGGTCTGGCTGGGACCTGTGGTTCTCCAAGCAGGATTTCTATGATCCCAGGGCTTAGTTCTGGACGTATTTACAGACTTATTTACGGACGTAAATACATCACCAACTGAGCCTAAAATACTGACCAAGTAGCGTCGAATGTCTACCTATGGGAAATCCGGACGTATTTACGGTCGTATTTACGGATTTCCCATAGATAGCCATTCTAAGCTACTTGGTCATTATCTTAGGCTCAGTTGGGGATGTATTTATGGACGTAAATACGTTTGTAAATACGTCCAGAACTCAGCCCTTGGAACATAGAAATCCTGCTTGGAGAACCACAGGTCCCAGCCAGGCCTGTGCTGTGCTGGCTCTTGCGGGACATACAAAATAGAATACAATGTGAATGAAGAACAAATCCAGCTTCATTTTAGAATAAAACAATAGACCCACATTAACATCTGGACAAATACATCTTCATTATTTAATAAAACAATAGACCAAACTTCACATTTGTACAAAGACATCTTCATTTTTTAATCAAACAATAGACCAAAATTCACATCTGCATTGGCTTATTTGATGTTAAATTAATGTAATTGTCACTGACTTTGGAATACTTTTTATAGTGGAGAATGTTTTCTTAGGAGAGAATATATATATTGTCATTAATGTTATTGGATAATATTTACTAATACCTTGATTTAATTGTTAGAGCACCTGGATATGTTATTTTATTAAGTACTTCATTTCAATGGCCAATCCAGTTTATTCTTCGTTCTGTGTCATGTATTTCCGACGCAAATGATGCATATTTGCAATGTATTTGCAATGGATTTCGCGCTGGAAATACATTCCCCATAGTAAATAATGGGGAATGTATTCCGCCGTGAAATCCATTGCAAATACGCGTCACAAAGTGTGGCACGTATTTGCAATGTAATTACAGAACGGATTTTGCGTCGGAAATACATTACACAGTATGAAGATTAAGAATAAAATGCATTTGTCAAACAAATGAATTACTTAATAAACAGACATAGCTAAGTGCTGGAAAAATTAAATCAATGTATTAATACATTTTTTACAATAACATTAATGACAATATATATATTAGCTGCAAAGAAAAAAATATCCCCTACAAAATGTATTGCAAAGTCTGTGAAAACTACACTAATTTTACATCACATAAGCCAATGCATATGTTACACAGAGGTTAAACAGATGTTTTCTTACACATTTTCCATAACAACAATTTTTGATGTATTGGGGCTGCTTAGAAGTTGAATGCAATTCAGTATATACAACAAAAGGCTTGCTGGGACCTGTGGTCCGCCAAGCAGGATTTCTTGCTTAATTATTTATTCTTCTTGACAATTCATTTATTGTAGTAGTGTACTGCTGTAAGTGTAGAACTCGAGCGCATTACAAGAATACCGCGCTCCACTTCGACTTCTCCGCTCAGATAGACCACATTCAACTAGGTCTGCCTGTCGGGGCTGTCGAGCGCTGCAATGCGCCTCACTTTGCCGACCCGCAATCATGCATGCCTCGGAGTTTTCGAAATTGCCGCGTCCCGCCCCAGAATGCCCACAGCGTGCCCATTGTACGCCCCTTCATGTTAGGCGTAGCCGAAAGTGGCGAAGGTTGCACCTAACATCGCATTGCTGCGTCCGACAGGGGATTCGAGTCGGTGAGGAGCAGTCTTCACCAGACAAAAGGCGCAACTACCGATCATACATGTCGCCCTGTGTGTGTAGTCAATTTAAGAAACACAATTTGTCTTAAACAGCTGTCTGTATTATCCAAGACAAACTTCTGGAACAGAAAGCTTTGACAACCCTGAACAGTATTTCCAGACATAACATTATATCAAGGAAATGTGTTCTATACAATTCCCTAATATATTCTTTAATGCTGCTATAAAGGGCTTTTCTCAAATTGGGATAAAAGAAGTGATTAGTTTTATATGCTAGGCTTCCAAATTCTATTTAAATATTCTCATAAAAATTATGTTTCTATTCTGCTAATCTATAATTCAAATTGTCAACCCTAATCAACATTTAGTAGGATCTGTTCTATCCGAAATAGTATGTGCTTTCATACTGTGAAATTTTAAAAATTGTAAAATGCATTACTAATACTTACAGATAATGTGCAAAATGGGACTCATTCCGGAAAATGAAATATGGTTGCCTGAACCAGAATCTATGGTAAGTTTTATATCGGCCTCATTTCCTATAATAATGGCTGTGCTTAACTCAAGACAAAATATATAAATATATATATATATATTTTCTGTAACACCATTCTCTGCAGTTCATTATCTACAGATTCCCTCTGGCTGAACAATATAAGCCACACTCTGCAGGGACAGCTGATGAAAAGTGAAGCAAGTGGGATGCAGCTGTAGGGAAATTGTGCTAATGATTATCATTTGTAAATAAGATGCGACTTCATCATGAACACACAAGTCACTATTGCGACACTTAGAAGCTGATATCTATGAATTATATCTATTCTAACATAACTGAGTCTACCCAAGATGCAATGCTGCACGACTATGATGAATGGTGTATGAAACATTTTATTTTTCCTGTCTGACTGGCAGCCTGCCAATTGGTCGCATGATTTTCTTCTAGTAACATATTGCCCGACTCGAATCTAAAGCACAACCCTAGTTCTGTTTTTGTTTTTTTTAGAGTTAGAATAGTGCTGCATTGTATATTCATTTTGCTTCTGGAATTGAAAGACTGAGGCTTTGAATGAAAGTGTGAACAGAGTCAGAAGGGACTGGCCTTATAAAATTGTGCTCCCCAAAAATACTAATTTAATGATGAAAATATACATTCAATAAAAATATGTATGTGTTTATACAGTATTTCTACATATTTATTAGGTTACCCCAAAGCCATTTTTTTAAACTAAATAATCCTAATATTGATATTCTTTTTGGATATTGGTAGATATCCTTTTATTATTTTTGTTGCACACCTTCCAAATGTATGATAAAAATGTATATCATCATATTGGGTAGGGTGTATGCTCTTAAATATTTAGACTGATTAGTTTAAAGAATAAAGGCAAATATAAATAAAGATTATTACCTAATGCATTGTTGTTCTGATTTTGTAAGCTAGTGCAGTTGTTATCTCCTGCTTATGTATATAAGCTTCCCTAGGTTACCTGTCAACTTTTTCTGTGCTCTGTGGTCTTGCAGGCCTGGCTGAGATAGTGAGCTCACTCCCTGTTGTGTCATATCTGCAGCACTTTTGTTTCTTTTTTACAAAATATAACCCCTTCCCGTCGTACATTAATAAAAATATTTTCTCCTTATGTAGAAATTAAAAAAAAAAAAAACTCTAATAAAAATTCTCTCTCTCTCTTAACTTTGCGTTGCAGTTCCATTTTCTGCAACCAATAGCTTTTTTGTTTGTGAGGGAGTATTTTTGCTGGCTAAAGTGTGGGATACATGCGACTTTGTGATCACTTTTTATTCCAATTTTTAGAGGACATGAAATTACCAAAAAAACACACAATTTTGACATTAGGATTTTGTTTCTCCCGCAGTGCTTTGCATATGGGACAAATTATGTTATATTTTAATTTATCGGACATTTAGGGATGCTGCAATACCAATTATGTGTAACTTTTTTGTTATTATTTTTCTTTTATTTGTAAAATGGCAAACTTTTAATATTTTTTTTTTTTTTTATCTTTCTTTTCCACTTTAACATTCAGTCCCGTAGGGTACCTGACCACTATGGGGTGAAAACGCATTTATACCCCTCTGTATTATATAAATAATACAGAAGGGTATTTCAAGATGACAATTCTATTACTTCCTGTCTGAGCAAGTCCATGGTGGCTATAGAGGCCTTCACTAGGCTTCCAGCTGCCACAGTAACAGATTGGCATTCCGCGATCTTGTTCATTTAGACGCCGCAGCCATGACTGCCACGGACTCTGAAGGGTTAAACAGCAGGGATCGGAGCCAGCTCCATTCCTAGCTGTTAGCAGTAGGTCTCAGCTGTAACAATTAGTGAGTTATCCCACTCCATACTACCATACAGAGATTATGACATACCAATACGTCAAATGTTGGTAAGGGGTTAACCCTTTAGAGCTCTGTAGCTTTCTACCCTGAAGTTAAAAGTCCTCCATTACCAATGACCTTCTAGAAATAACAGAGATAATATGCCAATAACCACTGTAGAACCACCCACAGCATAGCCAAGAAGTGAAAGTCTGAAGCTAGCTGTAAAGGGCAGGCTCTGTGAAAGAGTAACATGAGACATCCCATTTAAAAATTCAAAGGAACCCAAGTGTTTTCAAACATAAGACTTGCTGTATAAGATATAGATTTAAAACATTCAGCCAGTTCACTGTGTAGTGTAATCATTGCAGCTTGTTAGTCCACAGTTCAGAGTTAAGACATATCTGAACTTTTGGGTTACTCCACAGTATAATTTTCCTTGTGTGTACATGAAACGCAATATGATTCCTGGTTATTATATAACTTACATAAGATATTTTTTTTTACCAGTTATCTCCTTTGCAGGCTCCATCTCTAATTTTCAGTTGTCTTGGAGCTAGTGGGTGTAGATTAGTTGCTATGATGTCGCCCATACACTGTGCACGCAGTAGCATGGAAGACTATGTAGTAAAAATACATGATGGGTGCCAGATTACTATCACATACACAGTTGAGTCGTATTATCACGACTACTAGCTAACATCAAGAGCAACTGCCATGTGCAGCAGCGAGATGGGCTGGAGTGACTCTATAACTTGTTACAAACATCTGGAGCCATGCAGACTGCAGTGTTTCGCACAGCTACTGGAGCATGGGTGGGGGAGGGTGCTCAATTGGGCCCAAGTCAGGGGAATTATGGGGCTAGAGTAATACTTGAAACTCTTGGTCATGCTCTTTCAGCCAATGTCAGACATTCCTAACTGTGTGACAGGAGGATCCCATCTACCCCAGAGATAGAATCAGCATGTTTATATGTACGTGATCTGCAAGGATGGATTCTTACCCAAATTGGTTGAGAGTGCCTTACATATGGATGAATGGGCCCAGAGAATGCTACAAAAACATTCTCCAAACAATAACGTTGCTACCACTAGCTTTGTTCTTCCAGCAATGGAGAGTGTTTGTTCCTTAATGTTTCTCTCCTGATAAATCAAGTAAAACCATTTGATAAAGCAGAAAACTGACTCATTGGAGAAATTAACCTTTTTCCAATCAGTGGAGTTAAATGCAGATACTGCTATGGAAATGTAAGCCTTTTCTGCTGATGCAGCTTTGTTAGCAGAAGTGTAGAGACCTAAAGGGGTTTTTGTCTTCCCCGGTATCAACACTGTCTAATAATAGGCTTAAATGGATACACATTTGTTTTTTTTTTTTTTTTTTTTTGCAGCCTTACATCATGTGTAATCATGTAAATGTATCTTTTTTGAACTTTAAAAAAAAAACAACAGAATGTGAACCTAGCCTGGTATGACGAATCGATAACATTTTCTGAAGAACTCTAGGAACCTTGTCATACTAATATTTTAACATTGTGATCTTTCCCTTCCAGGATGTCCCTGCCCTACCGTTTGATAGATCATTCTTGGAAAGAAATCTGCCATCAGCACAAGGATTTGTTAGGTTCATTGGCTACTCTACATTTATTGCTTCAGCAGCTGCTTTTGGGCTTTTTGCATACAAGAAAGGCTTCATCACTCGTGTTTAATCGGTTCACAACACTGTTCTCATTTTCCTGAATGATGACAATCTGCTAATTCAATGGTTTTATTAGGTATACTGATTATCACTGTTGTATTTGTGTTAAACTAACCAAAAGCCACACACCGCTGCTACCTTTTCTCTTATAGAGTGATGATTAACTGATTGTAAAACCGATTAAAAAAGGAAAATGTAATAGGTAATAATCACATTTTACAGTATTACATTCTAAACCCATGCTAAATTTCAAATATCTCAGGTTTTAATACTAAAATCAGAAGTGCTGTAAACTATGCAGGTTAATATATAAACTCAGGATTGACAAGGGAATTGTGCTCTTAACATATATCTATATATTCAGTCCCCACCTTCCAACCAGAAACTATTAAAAGTAAAAAGCGGTCCCTGTAGTCGGACTGTTTGATCAAACTGATCATTGTAGTTCTTCTTTATAGCAAGATTCATTATCAGCTTAATGATTGTGATGAACAATGATGTTATTACATGATCCAATACTGAATTATATGCCTAGTGCACATAAAAGAAGAGGGTGCACGACACATGGGTTATTGCTTTGATGTTCTCTAAAGCCCTCTTTTTGTTCTTCTCCCTCACGTTCATTTAAAGAATAATATTAATTGTTACTGTGTATCTCCATTTTAGTCAAAATGTACTATGTACAATTCTCTTATTTACTTCTATGAAAAGCAAACAAAATTACAAGGGAGTTCTCATACATTAAATTCCCCACATTCGGCTCTGGATCATTTTAACCAACTACAGACTGCAAAAAGTGTTCCCTGAGCAAAATGGCTGTGGCTTATTGTGTTTTCAACTTCTATAAAGTATATTTAACACGCATTGTTTTAATCAGACTTACTTTTTTTTATAATTTGTAGTATAGTATATTAATAAAACAGAATGTCATTATTACTGTGGTTAACTCTTACAGTAGTCTTCAATGCCATATATACATTCTATAAACGCTAGGCCTTTTCCTGCTATGTTATTATATTTTATTGTTCAGTATTAGATAAAAACAGTTGAACAGTTGGCTGATAAATATCAAAATGGTGACTGTATCATTAGAAATTTGGCACAACATGCTAGGCATGTTATATATATATCTTCTGCTTATGACATCACATGGCCATTCCACAAGTAAGACAGTATTATGCACAAGAAATGGCATGCATTTTAAAATTTGACACATTTTGCTGCAACCCTTTTCAATTTTTTTTCTCTAAAATTACTTGGCACAAAAAGTATATGACATGCATAATTCATCACACATCATTTTTAGTAAGTAGTAACTTTTCTTTATTAGACCAAGTCTACATATGACAGAAATTGAGCGCTATGGATTTTGAAGAAAATCTGTGACCACCACAAATCAAAATTTTCATGTGCAGATTCCCTGTAGATATTGATATGGATTCACAAGTAGCTTTGCGTTTCAGATGATTAATAAACTTCCTCTATCCAGTCAGGCCAAATCTGAAGCACAACTCTGTTTACCAGTAGTATCAACCTTGCAACCTTAAAATAAACACTTACTAGTGAACTTAGCTTTAGTGTGTGTATCATCTAAATAGAAGTACTGATTGTTAATTAATTTTAATACTTATAATGGTTCAAGAATATTCAGTGAGATATTTGTGTCCAGTCCCAATTAATTGTAATTGCTAGGTTATCATTTCGATATTAAGCGAATGTTTGATCCATGGTAGACCAATGTCTATGTGATGTTTCTGAATTATATATAGAACAAAACAGACAATCCATGCTTCCTCCATGAGGCTAACCAAGTTACTTGAAGGTGACTCCAGATTTCATACTTCCTACTAATTATTGTGTTTGTGTTTAACAAAGATTTTAAACATAAGAGATATATAATTTTTTACTATATTAAATATATTGTGATATAGTATCATACTGACAAACAGCATAGATTTCAGTGTTATGATTATTGATTAAAGAACAAATTAATTTCAATAAAAAATATTGTATCATACAATTAATTCATGATCTGTTTTCTTTTAAGGACCTGCAGAAATGTAATAGTTTATATTAACTAATGGATGATATAAGATCATCTTTAAACTTGGCAGATGTTACAGATGTAAAGTTCTAATAAGTGTAAAAAGGTGGAAGTGCTTATTCTAATTTAGATCTATCACCTATGCAAACGGTAAAATGGCAGGATCATAGGGCATCACAAAATCAACAGGAACTATTTTTTACACTTACCCTAACCAAAAATTCTGCCCTCAATTTCAGTTGGTTCAATTCAGTACATATCTCTAAACTGACCATATTCAAAAGGACCTGGAAATTTGTAACCTGGGTTAGAGGTCAAACTAGAAATCACTGAAAGTACCCAAAAATGCAGCATAAGTTTTTTTTAGATTGAAATAAACCTCATTTCATTAAATCACCCAATATATACAGGCAGACCCGAGTTACAAATGGGACATGGAGTGTAGGTTTATTCTTAAATTGAATTTGTAAGTCGAAACAGGTACATTTATTAAATGTAACTCCAGCCAAATTTTTGTGTTTTGTTTTGCATAGTGCAGGGAAGGGTTAACACAAGAGATGGGCGAATTGATTCTAACGAAGTGGAATTCGTTTAGAATTTCAGGAAAATTTCGATTCTGAACGAAGTCGAAGTTTGGGGTGATTCACGGGAACGAAGTGTGTTTTTAATTGATAAAATGGCTACGAGCACATGGCGTTACATGGGGCAAAGAAGTCTGGGAGGAAGAAGGGCATAGCCTGCATGACATGTGCGGAGATGAAGCCAATCAGAGACCGGCGGGATTCTGTGACGTCACCGCACTATATAAGTCCGGGCGCGACGCTGGCAGCTCACACTGCTCTCACTGTGCTGTGTAGGGAAGGTGCTGCCGCTGCTGCTTATGATATCTCATACTAAAGAACTCACTTTTATACAGCGATTTTTTGGGGATGTCACAGCTTGTCTCAGAGACAGCTTCTCTTACGTTCTAATTCTGATTTTGTGGGGTATTGGAAGTGAAGTCCAGTGTGCGTCCAATGCAGCTGCATTTTAATGCTATCTGCTCAGTTCTTGAGCACATTGAATATCCAAGAGTTATCTAAGCCTGTTGCTGTTTTATTCAATTAAAGAAACAGCGTTTTTACAATCTAAATACCACTTAATTTTTGGTTGCTCATTTCTTTCGCGCAATTTAGATCCAGGGGTTAATTAAGTGTTGTTCTGCTGTTGTGGTCCCTAAAAGAAACGTTCTTTTCCACCGCCAAAGAAGAAATTTTGATAATTCATATCCGAAGGTTAATTACGAGTTTTTTCTGTTGTTGTGTTCCGTAAAATACACGCCGTTTTAACACGCTACAAAGCTGGTAATTGTTGGCAGCACATTTCTTTTGCGCAATTTACATCCAAGGGTTAACTAAGTATTTTTCTGCAGTTGTATTTATTAAAATAAACATTGTTTTTCACAGCCAAAGAAGAAATTTTGTCTGTAGCAAAATTCGTATCCGAAGGTTAGTTACAAGTTTTTCTGTTGTTGTGTTCCGTAAAATACACGCCGTTTTAAAGGGGTTTTGCCAAGACAGCTGTTCCCTACCTCACACGCTTCCACTGGTCCCCTGGGTCTTGAGATCGGGGTGTTCTCTGCTTGGGTAGTTTAAAAAAACCTGCCCTCCAGATGGCACTTAGTGGCGTCATCGCGCCGCGAGTTGTGTGCGCTCCTGCCGGTATCTGAGAGCTACGCAACTAAAAGCAGGGAGGCAGGGAGTGGGACAAAGACCCAGAATATAGAGAAAGCTGTAAATAACTAAGACAGGCATAATAGCTTCTTGTTTGTCATTGACAATTGGGTGATATATCGAAGTAAAGATGTCAACTGTATTATGTCTGTCTTAGTTATTTACAGCCATATGTCACTGACAGCAAGCAGGGATCTTTACTTGAAGCTGACATTTGTCCTTGTAGTTGAGTAAAGATCTTTGCCTGTTGTCAGTACAATGTGGGTGAACACCACTAGAAGAAAACTAAAACCTGCTTGCTTTCAGTGTAATTTGTGTGAACACCACTAAGAGACATAACAGGTGCTTGCTGTCAGTGAACATTGGGTGATAAAGTTGACATCTTTACTTCGGTGATAGCTGCTTGTTTGTCAGTGACAATTGGGTGATAAATACAAGTAAAGATGTCAAATCTATCACCCAACGTTCACTGACAGCAAGCACCTGTTATGTCTCTTATTTGTTGGAGGGTGAGGAAAAATAGCCAGAGAAGCCTGACTGCCCGTGCACAGAGTCAGTTTACAATGTAGGGTGAAGGAATGTAAAAGGACAGACACTGGCAAACATCCTGTTCCTGCCGTGTGTGAGGACGGCAGGAGAATCTGGAGAACAGCCAGCACATCCCCCAAGCACAGTCCGTGAAGATTCTGTGCGTGCAGGAAGGAGGGGGGGAAGTGAGGAGCAGACAGACTGTCCTGGCCGGGAGGGGAGCTACTGCGCATGTCAGGCCGTGTGTCAGGACGTGCTCGTTCCTGAGGGGGCTTCAGAGGAAGAGTAATGAACCACGCAAGCGCGGCCAGACAGGCAGGAGGCTTAGAACAGGTCGGCTCCAATGACAACCAGCTGTAAACACTGAAAAGGTAACGAAGGCTGCAGCTGTGGCACCTTACACTTTTTTAATGACATGCAATTAGGAAAGTGCCAAACTTATGATTTCTAAGCATCCCACGTCGACGTGGCAAAACCCCTTTAACACACTACAAAGCTTGTAGTTGTTGTCAGCACATTTCTTTTGCGCAATTTACATCCAAGAGTTAACTAAGTATTTTTCTGCAGTTTTATTCAGTAAAATAAATATTCTTTTCACCGCCAAAGAAGAAATTTTGCCTGTAGCATAATTCATATCCGAAGGTTAATTAAGCCTGTTTTGCTTTTATATTCAGTAAAATACACAGTGTTTTTAAACGACACATGCAAGTAAATTTTTTCTGGCCATTTGTGGAGCGCAATTTATATCCAAGGGTTACCCAAGCTTGTTAGTGGGTTCATTTGGAGTCAAATACAGGGTGTGTATTTATCACATACAGATATCTTCATTAAACAGAGTCTGTACATTTTAGAACAAACAGTATGTCAGACAGAGAGGTGGAGGGCTCTTCACATGCGAGTGGCAGTGGCACAAACATTCTTGGAGCAGGCACAGGTCACAGCACAGCAAGGGGACGTCGCAGCAGGGGTCACTCGGTGAGGCCAGAACTGTCGCTGTCATCTAGCGGCCTGTGTTGTTCAGCAACCCAATGGTTCTTGATTGGTTGACTAGGTCATCCATTTCCTCCCAGATGACATCTGACAACCCCAGCCAAGAGTCGGAGGGAACGAGAGACACAACCCTTAGTTGGCATGGCCCGGGAGCGTGTCAGCAGCCCTCACCTGTCCTCAACCCGCCACTGTCCCATCCGGTTCCCTCAGCCAGAGATCTACTATGTGGTCTGGGCTCAGCACCACTATACCGTGAGGATGAACGATTTGAGGAGGGCAGTCAGCACTATTTGGGAAAGCGAAGAAATGGGCCAAAAATCCCCTGCTTCTTGCAGTATTGATGTGGAGAGTGGCATGGGAGGTTTTTTTGGCAGCCGGTAAGCTTCTGCATACTAAGACCGTTGAGGAG
Source organism: Phyllomedusa bahiana (assembly GCA_025379985.1). Lineage (NCBI taxonomy): Eukaryota > Metazoa > Chordata > Amphibia > Anura > Hylidae > Phyllomedusa > Phyllomedusa bahiana. Next base: position 40,066 of record JAODAL010027534.1, read on the forward strand.
GACAGCAGTAACAATCAAACACTCATGAAGTATAAACGTGGTGGTTTGAATCCAGTTTCTGCATTACACCAGTTGTTCAAATGCAGCGAAATGGAATTTTGAACAGAAGGAGACCATAATTACAGGAATTGTTTTAGGTGCTTTTTTTGCATTCTGTGCCATTGTTGGTTAAATTCAGTACAAAACTGGTTTGGGGCAGAACAAAAAAGAAGCTAATGACAAAGCTGCAAAACTTGCTCTGTATGAAAAAAGGGGAGGCCCTCCCCTGTTAATGGTGGAAAAAGGGGAGGACCTCCCCTGTTTAAAGGGGAAAAAAGGGGGAGGCCCTCCCCGGTTAAAGGTGGAAAAAGGGGAGGCCCTCCCCTGTTAACGGTGGAAAAAGGGGAGGCCGTCCCCTGATAACGGTGGAAAAAGGGGAGGCCCTCCCCTGTTACCTGTTCATCAATTTCCACCTGTTCATTAATTTCACCCTGTTAATATATTTATTCCTGTATATCAATTTCCCCCTGTTCAATAATTTCCCCCTGTTAATATATTTATTCCTGTTCATCAATTTTCCCCTGTTCATAAATTTCCCCCTGTTAATATATTTATTCCTGTTCATCAATTTCCCCTGTTCATCAGTTCCTGTCTGCCCATGTACCCACCTTTCTGCTACTTTAAACCTGACCTCGAATCTCCGCCGCCTGTCCCTGACCTTTTGGGCCCTTTGACCTTTGACTACGAGTTTCGTTTTACGATTCGGTACCTCGCTCCCGCCTCGGCTGCCACCGCAAACTAGTCCGCGCCAGGGTAGTGACCTGGTAGACTCCCGCCCAGCAAGTCCATCCCGCTTTGCGGCGGGCTCTGGTTAAAACCCCGGACCTACTTACTCCCGCTCCCGGGCATGGCTATTGGCATCGCTTGCGGTGGTCCAGTGTATCCACTACCCGCGTCCGTGACAACATGAAGCAGTGGAATGACGTTATTCATCCCGTAGTCCTGGCGACTGCCAAATAACGCATGTCCGCATGAAAGGACCTAAGCAAACGGCAGGTGTCACGCATGAGCTGCCACTGGCCGGCATTAAAATTACACAGGGGTGTACTCCTGTCTGCTTGGATCATCAATAAACCATTAATAGCCTTTCTCTGTTCATAGAGTCATTCCAACATATTGAGGCTGGAATTCCACCGTTTGGAAATGTCACATACAGCCTATTTTTGGGGGAGGCCGGTGTGCCGCTGCAGCTTAAGGAGGGTGTGATTGGTGGTATAAGCTGAAGTGCATGCAAAGTTTCCTGGCCCTTTTTAGAATGTCTTGCAGATGGGTGTAAGACTTGAACAACCTGATTGAGCATTTCCTCCCGTATGTGACTTATTTCGCCCAGGGAATCATCCTGTCCACTTGGATCATCAAAAATCGTTAATGGCATTTCTCTGTTCAATAATTTTCCCCCTGTTAATATAAATTTAAATTTTTGTTCATCAAATTCCCCCCTGTTAATATATGTATTCCTGTTCATTAATTTCCCCCTGTTCAATAATTTCCCCCTGTTAATATATTTATTCTTGCTCATCAATTTCCCCCTGTTAAGATATTTATTCTTGTTCATTAATTTCCCCCTGTTCAATAATTTCCCCCTGTTAATATATTTATTCCTGTTTATCAATTTCCCCTTGTTCAATAATTTACCCCTGTTAATATATTTATTCCTGTTCATCAATTTCCCCCTGTTCATCAGTTCCTGTCTGCCCATGTACCCGACCTTTCTGCTACATTACCTGAGCTTGAATCTCCACCCCTTTCCCTGACCTGTTGGGCCCGACCTTTGACTACGAGTTTTGTCTTACGATTCTGTACCTCGCTGCACCTCGGCTGCCACCTCAAGCTAGTCGCACCAGGGGTAGCGACCTGGTAGGACTCCCGCCGCAGAAAGTCCATCCTGCCTTGCGGCGGGCTCTGGTGAAAACCGGGACCTACTTAGACCCCGTTCCCTGGCGTGGCCACTACCACCGCGAGCGGTGGTCCAAGAGCCACTACTTGTTCGTTACAAGGCTGAAGTGAATGCCAAGTTTCCTGGCCGTTCTTTTTAATGGTGCAGAGTCCACCACTTGAAAAGGGGGGGACTGCATACCACCAACTTGGACAGGAGCACGGTCAGCTTCTGCACTTAGGATGGCTAGACGCATACTGTTGTCTCTTAGCAATCGTCTCAGTCAACGACTGCTGGCACCATGAGTGCCGAGGAGCAGGAGTATCTGGACCGGTAGATGATGTTATAGACAGGGAGTTGTCTCCGGCAGAGGTGGTGAAGCCTTGACTGCCTGAAATGGGAGGTGTGCCACTGGGTGCTACAGCTGTTGGGACAGGATGGGCCACCACATCTGAAACACGTATGGTGACACTGCATGATGTTGATGCAGGGACATTGTACTAACATTAGGTCCCTGGTCACGCTTTACTTTCTGCCCACAGATTCTACAATAGTTATGTTCAAAACCCCCCCTCTGGGGTCTCGTCAAAAAACTGGCACATTGCCAAGTAGGTGAGTTTACCAGCAAAGTGCTGCACTGACTGACTGTTACCGCCGCTGATACCGGGGAGCCCCGTGCCGCTACTTCCTGGGACCTGCAAAGTGGGTGTCTAAATCGTGAAAACCCTTTGGCTCTCAACCTCCACTGCTGCCCCCCTGCTGACTCCCGGGCCCCACACCGACTTACGGGCTTCACCACTGCCTACACCAAGCTGCTGCTCTCTTTTCCCTATGATAATGATGAACCCTTGTACACAGTTGGTCTGTGTCACCTGATAGCATCACATGGCTTTTAAAACCACCAGTATGCTGATGACACCCAACTTTACTTCTCCGGCCCAGACATTAAGTCTCTACTGTCCAAGATCCCAGATTGTCTTTCGTCCAAAGCCTCCTTCTTCTTCTCCCTCCCTAAAACTTAATGTAGAGATAACGGAATGCTTCCAGGGCCGGGACAATGGGTAGTCGAGGGTAGGCGACCACGTAGGGCGCCACTTCATCCCAGGGAAAAAAGGTGGCACAAGGAGGCATGGAGTGGACTGCATTTTCCATTTGGGGGACACTTTATGCCTTGTTTAACTAGGGCACCAAAATAACTTGTCCCAGCCTTGCCTTCTTCTCCCGGCTCACATGTGCGATTGGCTACATCGATTAGTGTTTGCCTGTCACCGCCGTCCTCCTCAACGGTGTCGCTGTACAAAGCCTGACCGCTCTTAACATAACCCCCCATTGCAACTCTCCTCATCACTATTTGTCCGCTTCTGCAAGAAGCAGCAGATGTCTTCCCCACCTCTTTGCTGCCCACTGTCCTCAAATATTTTGTCCTCATTGTATAGTGGCGCAGAGGCCACACAGCACATAGTAGTTCTCTGGCTGTTTGGGGAAACGAACGGGACAGAGGGGGTTGAGGACAGGTGAGAGCCCCTCACCTGCCCCCCGGGGCCATGCCAACAAGGGTTATGTGTGAAAACCCACCGACTCTTGGCTGGGGTTGTCAATGTCATCTGGGAGAAAAGTGTAATGACCTAGTGTGGTCAACACATGGCCGGTAGATTACACCCGGATGCTGTGGCCTCGCAGGTGACTCCTGCTGTGACGTCCCCTATACGTGCTGCAATCTGTGGTGGCTCCGGTAAAACCCACTACTGTGTTCTTGACGCTATGGTAGGATCGTAGCCCTCAGTTTGTTTGATTTCCCGCTGTCGCTGCCATGACTTTATTAGGCTACATTTTCCCGCTTCAGTTTTTTTTGGGCAGTTTTGCCCTCTTAAGTGCCCAGGGAATTTATAGTGAAGCGATTCTAAGAGCAGCGCAGTCATATGCGTGTCATACTAAAACACAACATTTATAAACCAAACCAACTCCCCCTGCATATTTAAGCATTTGGCACAACGTTCTACAGCACCCTACAGGCTCTGTGCAGCCTGGAAATAGCTGTTTTTTAAAGCAATTCGTCCCGAAGTAAATCGGACTGAAACAAATTTTGTCGGAAAATTCGGCGAAGTCAGCGAATCGAATTTTGTTAGAAATTCGCCCATCTCTAGTTAACACCTATTTTACATTTTTTGGAACTACAAGTGCCAACATGCCACAGCACACAAATACTAATTGTATGGGTGCTAATCAGTATATGTTTTTGTGGATTGCTGGCACTTGTAGTTCGTGTTCCATAGCAACTAGTAGCTGTGGTAATACAAGTGCCAGCATGGCACAGCAGCACATGTTAACCACATGTTTTAATCAGCAGCCAAAAAATTAATACATGTGTGATGTGACATGCTGACACTTGTAGTTTCACAGCTACTAATGTCAGCATGCCACACCTCACATGTACTAATTGTATGGGTGCAGATATAGTATACTGTATTTTGCATTGGCGGCAGCGGGAGGAGGAATGGGAGGACATGGGAGCAGTGAGCACAGACATAAGTGGTGTGAGGGAGAGCTGTTGTGCTGGCCCGAACAGAAGAGGAAATCGGAGGTTTCCAGCACAAGTCAGGTGGGCTTGAGGAAGGTAAAAAAGAGCTGCTGTGCTGTGCTGTGCTGGCCGGAAAACACAGTGGGCAGAAGAAGGCTTAAAACGGTCCAACATTATTATGGGATGTGACTCAGTGTAATGTATCACATCAAAATGGGACATTATTTAGAAGCACAAAATTAAAGAAGACCTATCACCTCCAGGGAAACCTTATGAATTAACAGGAGACTAAAGTACAAACATTAACTAAAATATGCTTCATTAGGAAAATCAAAGCATTTCACCTGTAATTCAGTTTTTAAAAAAGGCACTGGCCGTTTAAGACAGGACTGAAGTCGGGCCAAGTCAGCACCTGACAGCTTCATGGATCACTATGTTAACAGCTCTGTGAAGCCAACTGCTTCTAAGCTGGGCAAGTTCTCTGTTAAAGGGGGAGCCAGGAAGTCTACATCACGTGTGCATTGGGCTGCTATTTCTGTGTTGACTATTATAACACTAGCAGCAGTGTAAAATGGATGCCTATGTGCTTTGAAGGAGGAGGCTTTGAGCAACAGACAAACCCTTTCACACTATAGGCGACATGTATTATCGGGAGTTGCGCCTGTTTTCTGGCGAAAACTGCGGTTCACCAATCCAAATCCCCTGTCGGACGCAGGGATGCGGTGTTAGGCACAACCTTCGCCGTTTTCGGATGTGCCTGACATGAAGGTCCGTGCAGTGGGCACGGTGTGGGCGTTCTGGGGTGGGAGGCAGCAATTTTGAATAGTCCGAGGCATGTATGATCACGGGTCGGCAAAGTGCGGCGCATTGCAGCTCCGACAGGCAGACCTAGTTGAATGTGGTCTAAATGTAATTCGTAATGGAATGGGGCAAAATGTGCTCTAGGTCGACTGTTACAACAGTACACAGCTCTCCGTGGGGCATGGAGTATGATTACAACTCATTTTTATTAGGTGTAAAACATTTTCGGAAAAAGAGCTCAAACCTTCAAAAAACAAAAATAAATAAAAATCACTAACAACGTGTTTGTCGCCGTCACCGGCGCTACATCAGGAATTGCGATATAGAAAATTGCCGGGAAATACAGTAATTCAAATTCTGTAAGCTCTTCTCATTGGTCGGCATAAACCAGCCAATGACAATAGGAGTGACAGTGACCCATTATAACCTATGGAGAAGTATTGACCAATCACATGAAAAGGCGGACAGTTCAAAATACAGTAAAAAAAGGCAGAAAAGAGCTGATTGGTTGAGCTAGCGGGGGTTTGGCTATCCGGGCCAATCAGAGTGCGAGCTACTTTGTCCCATTGTAGTCAATGGAGAGATCGGGGCAATGAAATCTCGGCTCTCAGCGCCGTGAGGCATGGAGTATGATTAAAAAAATTGTTTTTATTAGGTGTAAAACATCTAGAAAAGAGCTAAAACCTTCTATAAACATACATCAATCAAATCCCGAACAACGCGTTTGTCGTCGAGACCGGCGCTACATCAGGATTTGGGATATTGAATTGAATTCATTTTTATTTGTTTATTTTCGTTATCCCCATATTATTGTTCATTTTATATAGAGATCGGTACAACTTTGTGAATCTTATCATTTGATTTCGGCCATGTACAGTTTTATTATTGATTGCATTAGAAAACCCATAAGAGCGTCGTCGCTCGCCTCCCATTGGCCCAAATAACCGCGCCTCTTTTAACTTAGCCAATCACAAACAGAGCTCGCTTTGCATTTCTTTTCCCCATAGAACTCTATGAGATAAGTAGCTCACCTGCTGGTTGGCTAAGCAGGACAAGCCCCTCTTCACCCCAACCAATCACAGTACTAGAATATTTCCCATAGACAGTTATAACTTTTAGGGCACCCTTCTATCGCGCCCTTCTTGCTCCACTCAAAATAGACGCACTACATATGATTGGTGGATTCATATATGCCGCCTGGGCTCAACCAATCAGCTCTTTTCTGCCTGTTTTTCTTTATTTTGAACTGTCCCGCCTTTACATTTGATTGGTCAATACTTCTCCATAGCTTATAATGGGTCACTGTCGCTCCTATTCTGATTGGCTGGTTTATGCCGAAATTCCTGATGTTGTGCTGTTATTGATTTTTTGTTATTGATTTTATTTATGTATTTTTTTTAGAAGGTTTAAGCTCTTTTTCAGAGAATGTTTTACACCTAATAAAAAGATTTTTTGGATTCATACTCCATGCCTCACGGAGCTGAGAGCTGATATTTATTTCTTGAGCGATCTTATATATTTTCACTTTAATTTTTAATGATCCACTTTTTCACTACATTTAATCGTTTTTAGACAGCTTTGATTTTTCACTTTATTCATTCATTCATTTGAAAGACAACTCTTTTTCTATTCACTAACATGTTTAATGATTTCTCGCTGTTTTCCAGCCTGTCTCGAATCGGAATACATGTTAGGCGCACTCCTTCTGCGCCTAAATCCCGCACTGCACCTCACACACTGGCGAGGCACAGGGAACTTTTCACCGCATGTATGAGTGCACTTCCTCGGGCGGTGAATCTTAGGTGCAGTCCCGCACTGCGCCTCACACTCTGGCGAGGCGCAGGGAACCTTACACCACATGTATGAGCACACCTCGGGCGCCGACATACATGAGGCGCAGCTTTCACTTGAAATCGGGCGAAAATGTGCGCTCCGACGCACCGAAATTCATACATGTCGCCCTATGTCCTCAATGTGCTGTGCTTACTGCAGTGTATGTAGTGAGAGATTCAAATTACACAATAGAAAATATGCCCGTATCTTTAGCCAAAATTTATACTGAGATCTGCCACCAGGGTTCGTGATGCAGGTTCTCCTTCCCTGCTTTCATGTATAGCAAAGCAAAAATGTTTGAACCGTGGTAAAAAGTTTTAATCAAACTTTAATAAATTTTCTTTAAAAAAACAGTCATCATCTGACTTAACACCATACAACATAGTCCGTCAGATACAGAAATGACAAGAAAAATGGCAAGATACTCAGTTTTTTGTTGCGGCCGCCCATGCCGTTCACTGCAGTAAGTCCATGAATAGGCTCCCAGTGTGGTGAGCATGAACGCCGGCCTCCAGAGCGAAGACTGACGCACAACAAGTGCGACGTTTTGGGAGGCTCCTCCCCTTCCGTGAGGAAGGGGAGGCTCCTCCCCTTCCGTGAGGAAGGGGAGGAGCCTCCCCGAAACGTCGCACTTGCTTGTGCGTCAGTCTTCGCTCTGAGGCCGGCGTCTCCTGCTCACCATGCTGGGAGCCTATTCATGGACTTACTGCAGAGATTCAAATTACCCTGTACAAGCAGCTGTATACTTAGCTCCCCCTGCACAGTTGGTAGCTCCTATAGAAGGAATCCTACAAGATAATGATCTGTGTCTAACAAAAGTAAAGTAAAGAAAAGTAAAGTAAAGGTTTTAAAAGTAAAACCTGTTTCCCTGTAATATGTAGGTAAACCCTCTGATTTGCTAATGACATGTACTAGAGATAAGTCTTGTAATTTGATCTACTATCATTTTATGAGTGTTTGTATGAAGTTAATAGGTACTCTTTAAGGCCATACTTACAGTTCAATGACTGGACCATGAACTAATCCCAGTAGGAGGCAATATAAATCACAATACTACCTGTAAAAAAAAAAACTTGCAGGTGCCGAAAGCAAAAAATCCATAGTACAACATTTGGGAAGTTGCACAAATGCAAAATTACTGATCACCCTACCATCCATGATGGGGGTGATTGTGAGTACCGCTAGACTATATCAAGGGTACCAGTTATACAATCGCGTATGGTTTGTTTTGCATAATGGTTTGAACTAGCACTTATCTAATGTGCAGTTTCTTACTAGGCAGCTGCACCCCTAGTGGATGGGTGTTGGAGCAGCTATTCATTAGTTATCTGCCTCTGCTTCATTTTTCCCAGGTAGCATTGGGGCTTATATTGTTCAGTCATTGAATTGTAAGTATGGCCTTCAGTGTGTGATGTCAGCACTAGTGATGAGCGATTGTGTCAACTATCGTTATCGGATCGATAGTCGATATGGGCAATTATCATGCCGATATCCTATAGCCGATAATAGATAATCGCCGATGACCATTAAAGTCTATGGGAGAGGAACAACAGCTTCATTCTTACACCCAAACAGGGGTGGATAAGCTGGAATTAACATCCACAACAGTAAACTGGATGCGTGCTACATCTTGGGCAAGACAATTAGGCTATAAAAGTCAAAGAAATAAAGTCACACACTATTCACTATCCCTGTCCTGTACCACAGCATGAGCCTTAAGTTATGTTCACATGGCTTATTTGGGCACGTATTTCTGCCCGTAATTCGCGATGTACTGTGCGAATTACGGCCTGAAATACGGCCCAGTCATAACGGTAATCCACAGTTCTCATAGAGAATCCGCCGAGCGGGGAGATAAGTGACATGTCATTTACAAGCGGCGTATATGCGCCACTAGTAATGAAAGTCTAGGGACCGGCGAGGTGTCGGCCCCCCGTTCCCGCCCCCGCTCCCACCTTGTCCACATGGTGTAATTGCGGGGTGTAATTATGCCCCACAATTAAGCCGTGTGAACATCGCCTTAAACCTGCATGACCCACAAATTAAAAGGTGCCAGAAGGCAGTATTATTTGAACCATCAATTTAGTTGAACAGGACATTGACTATCCCTGTCCTAGAACGCAGCATGACCTTTAAACCTGTCTGACCCACAGAGTAAAAAGTGCCGGGAAAAGGAGTCTTTGAACCACCATTTTAGTTGAACCACTGAAGAACAGATTGACGACGCTGTTCGTTACTGAGATTCACAGGGCATCGACCCATCAATGACAGGCCTGACGGTCCTGCAACCGACAATCTGCTGGCTTGGGTGTTGTCACCAGCACTGGAAGAAGCACCTTCTCTTGTACCTCTACCTCCATGTCCTACACCCCTTTTTGCTCGCTTACCACCTGCAGTTCGCTTCATGTTCAGGTATGGAAGAGTTTTTGAAAGTCTCTTATTGAAAGACGGCAAATCACAGCTATTCTTAAATCCCTCTGATTTCCAACAGCCAACTAGGATTAGAAACAGAAGTGTTTCTATCAAATACCTGTGAAATGTGGTCTGGTGGAAGAACCGTAACACAAAATCTACAGTGTTCTTCCTTCAGTCCCTGAGATTTACAACTGCCCAGTAGTACTAGCAATTGATAGTTTTCAACAAACTATCAAGCAAATGCACGATTAGCGCCAAACTGAGACACACTCAGTTTATTATCCAAAGCAACTGGGTTTCCGTGGAATTTTTTGGGTGTTTTTTAGTTTTTTGTTGAGATTTTTGGTGTGGTTTCTGGTCTGTGTTTTGAACAGTTTTTGGGCAGGTTTTAATGTATACAAAATTCATATATCTTGTTTAAACACCTAGACAATTTTTCAGCAGAACCGTCGAAAAACTGTGCCACAAAACTTAGAAAACCATCCGGTGGTTTACATAGATGACTCTGTCGGATTTCCAGCATATACCTAAAAATGCCTGCGCCCAAAAACAAGCAGAAAAAAAAATACCTGTGTAGTGTAAAGGTCATTTTTGTATTAAAGTCTAGGTGGACTTTTTTTCTGTCAGATTTTCAGCTGTTTCACAGTACTAAAACTACCAAAAATCCAACAGGAACCCTCTGCTTTGTAGACATAGGGCGACACGTATGAATGGGATTTACGCCTGTTTTTTGGCGTATTCTGCGCCTCCCAGCCCGAATCCCAGTGTCGGACGCAGTGTTAGGCGCAGTGTTCGCCACTTTCAGCTGCGCCCCGCATGAAGGGGCGGGCAGTGGGCACGGTGTGGGCGCGGGGTAGGCGTTCCGGGGCGGGACGCGGCGCGCTCGTATACTCCGAGGCATGTACGATCGCGAGTCGGTAAAGCGAGGCGCAGTGCAGCGCTCGGCAGCTCCGACAGGCAGACCTGGTTTATTTTGGTCTAAATGCTCCGGCAGAGGCGAAGTGAAGCAAGAACGGAACATGCGAGGAAGCAGATAGAAGATCGCTACACAAATCCCGGCGCTCCGCTCCGTGCAGCAGGAGTATGATTCCGAAAAAATCGCCTTTATAAAGACGGAAAACAGTGTCAGAAAAGAGCTGAACGTAAAAAATAAACATAATTAAAAAAAAATCACTTTCCAAAACTCTAGAACGGCGCAATATCAAGAATTATGATATTGTAAATTGCCGGGAAATACAGTAATTCAAATTCTGAAATCTATTCTCATTGGTTGGCATAAACCGGCCAATCACAATAGGAGCGACAGTGAACCATTAAAACCTATGGGGAAGGATTGACCAATCAGAATCCACGGTGGGACAGTTCAAAATACAGTAAAAATGGTGAAAAAAGCTGATTGGCTGAGCTAGCGGGGGCTTGGCTAGCTCGGCCAATCAGAATAGGAGCGACAAAGACCCATTATATCCTATGGAGAAGTTTAGACCAATCAGAATCCACGGCGGGACAGTTCAAAATACAGTAAAAATGCTGAAAAGAGCTGATTGATTAAGCTAGCAGGGACTTGGCTAGCTCAGCCAATCAGAATAGGAGCGACAGAGACCCATTAAAACCTATGGAGAACTATTGACCAATCAGAATAGGAGCGACAAAGTCCCATTATATCCTATGGAGAAGTTTGGACCAATCAAAATCAAAGGCAGGACAGTTCAAAATACAGTAAAAAGACAGAAAAGAGCTGATTGGCTGAGCTAGCGGGGGCTTGGCTATCCCAGCCAATCAGAGCGCGAGCTACTTCTACCATTATAGTCTATGGAGAGATGGGCGCTCTGAATTCTCGGCGCTCAGCGCCGTGCGGCATGAAGTATTAATAAAAAAATTATTTTTATTAAATGTAAAACATTATCAGATAAAGAGCCGAACCCTTCTTTACAAATAAAGCAGTTAAAATCCCGAACAACGCGTTTGTCGCCGAGACCGGCGCTACATAGGGAATTGCAATAGAGAGAATTGCCGGGAAATACAGTAATTCAAATTGTTTAAGCTATTCTCATTGGTCGGCATAAACCAGCCAATCAGAATAGGAGCGACAATGTCCCATTATATGAACGGTAAGTATTAGAAGATCCCGGCACTCGCTCAGAAGAATCTTCAAAGGCGTAGTAGCATAACAGACACTCTCTTTATTGAAAAAAGTATTAAAATGGCTTATAAAAACATGGGAAAAAAGCAAACAGTTGACGCGTTTCAGGCTCCTGTAATGGCCCTTATTCGTAAGGTTACGAATAAGACCCCTGTGTCTGGGTCCGCTGTGGCTCCCTGTGCGGGGCTTACAGCGGCAGTGTCAGTTTGCTCTACACCTGCTTCTGCTCAGCGTTACTCACCTGGTCCTGCTTCCACGCATGTCCGTCCACTGTGGCTTCCCCAGCGTGTGTGTGCACCCCATAGGGTGCGTGCGCCAGCCTGCGGACATTTATGCACACAGTGCTCTTGCTTCCTGCCCGTGACCCCTGACCCTTTCCTTCATAAGGAACTTCCTCCCTGGACTCTGGGTCAGTTCGTTGGTGTGCTTCCATAGAGCTAAACCTCTGCTGCTAAGCTGCTGCTTTGTTAACCCCCTGGTTTCCAGAGTGTCTGCTAAGCTCCTGTTTAAACATCTGCTTTACCCTGCGCTGTCCAGCGCACCTGTTACCTGCTGAACTCCTGTCGCTGCACCAGTCAGCTATTCCTGCTATGTATCTGTTATCACCCTGGGACTGTGCTTCCATTAAACAGCTACTGCATCCGTTTATCCGTCACCTGTGTCCTGCACTTCGGCTACCCGCCGTGAGTACTGCCATCCCTGCCCGCGGTGGGCCCTGAGGATTTCCTGTACCAGGGCGTTTCTGGCTTTGCGGCCAGCAAACGTGACAGTACGAACTGACCATACTAAATGGATCCCGCCGGAGTGACTCTGCCTAACCTTGTAGCTGTAATCAACCGTCATGGCACGCACCTGGAGCAACTCTTCCAGAAGCTATAGACAGTTATCGCACGTCTGGATGAAGTTGCGTCTGCACGGGTACCTACGCCAGCTCCGCTACCTGCAGTATCTCTGCCTCCTGCGGCCATGTCCAGTCCCAGCCTGCACCTGCCTCTGCCTGCCCGTTACGACCGAGACCCCCTTATATGTCGCAGATTTATCAACCAGTGTACCATACACTTTGAGGTCCTGGCACACCACTTCCCGTCCGATAGAGCCACAGTGGCGTTTATCATAAGCCTGCTCTCAGGTGAAGCTCTGGCCTGGGCCTCACCCCTCTGGGAGAGAGGGGATCCGCTGACAGGGGACATCCAAGAATTTCTGGTCGCCTTCCGGAAAATTTTTGAACAACCTGGGCGCAATACTTCCGCGGCATCAGCTCTGCTATGTTCCTGCCAAGGCGAATCTTCTGTGGGCCAGTATGACATCCGGTTTCGTACCCTGGCTTCTGAACTTGCCTGGAACAACGAGGCCCTTGTTGCAGCCTTCTGGGGGGGCATCGCTGGGCGCATCAAGGATGAACTGGCTGGTCGTGACCTACCCAGTAACCTGGACGACCTCATTGCTCTAGCTACGAAAATCGACATACGTTTTTCTGAAAGAGAGCTAGAGCTTCGCCAGCAGTCACTGCCCTTCCGTCCTCGCAAGTCTTCGCCTCGCCGTGTACCTGCACCCCCAAGTCTACCTCACCAGGCACCTGCAGTTCCACAAGACATTCCTATGGAGGTGAATTGCGTCCATCTAAGCCTGGAGGAACGCTCTCGCCGGCGCAGTCTGAACCTGTGTCTATACTGTGGCAGTTCCAAGCACTACCTAAAGAACTGCCCAGTCCGTCCTGCTGCGCCCCAGAAACCTCCATGCCATGGTGTTGTGGGTGAAGCATCCCTGAATAAAGATGCCGCTGCTCCTCGTCAGATCACCCCGGTCACTCTCTGTTATGGTTCCAGTACGAAAATCCAAGTTTCTGCTTTGTTGGACTCTGGTTCGTCTGAGAACTTTATCCACCCGTCGTTGCTTGACAAGTATTGTCTGCCTGTCTCCTGTCTGGATAAACCACTGCGTTTCTCCTTCATTAACGGGGAGATCCTGAAAGAACCAGTGCGCTACCGTACCAAACCTCTGTCTCTGCGAACTGGAAGTTCCCACCAAGAGGACATCTCGTTCTACGTTTTGCCTAATGCTTCTGCTTCTGTCCTGCTTGGCCTACCGTGGTTCCAGCGTCACAATCCTTCCTTGGATTGGGAAATGGGTGAAGTTCTCCAGTGGGACGAGCCATGTCATACTCGCTGCCTGAAGCCTGCCCATCCTGGGCAGTCCCGCCCACCTGTTACCCTGCCCATTTCTGCTGTGCTGCCTGAAGAGGACCCTCAAGCACAAGAAGAGCTCCTGGTCTGTAAAGACACCTCTTTTTCCCACCCACCTCTCCCCCTGTCTACTGATTCTGCTTCTGCCCCCCAGGTTCATGAAGTAATCCGGGACTCTTTGGACACCTCCTCTGAAGACAGTTCCTGGGATACCGAGGAGGAGGTGGTTACCCCTAGCCATAATTGGGGTACCCAGCTAGCCCGGAGGGGAGGGCTTAAGGGGGGGTACTGTCACAGACTATTCACTATCCCTGTCTTGTACCACAGCATGATCCTTAAACCTGCATGACCCACAAATTAAAAAGTGCCAGAAGGCAGTATGATTTGAACCATCATTTTAATTGAACTGGACATTGATTATCCCTGTCCTGGAACGCAGCATGAGCCACAAACCTGCATGACCACAAATTAAAAAGTGCCGGAAAAAGGAGTCTTTCAACCACCATTTTAGTAGAACTGGACATAGTCTATCCCTGTCCTGGGCCACAGCATGAGCCTCAAACCTGCATGACCCCCAGATTTAAAAAGTGCCATAAAAAGGAGTCTTTTAACCACCATTTTAGTTAAACTGGACATTGACTAGACCTGTCCAGGGTAACCTACATCTGTTCAAGTCTTCCTGTACCTACCTTGTACAATTCAGAGGAATATTTGTATCAGCTATTTTGTACATGCAAGTTTTTTAATAGTTTAATTCAAGAAAACACATTTTTAAAATAGGATTCCATCCCACCACGTCTTTGTTTCTCTTTTTTTTAATTGTATTAAATGGGTTGTCTCACTACAGGAATTGCTAGCTATTTTAAAGATCTTGCAAAAACAAGTCATTTTGCAATATTTGTCCATTAACAGTGTCC
>JAODAL010027535.1:0-54784 GCA_025379985.1 Phyllomedusa bahiana
TGGGGGGGGGTTTGATAAAAGGGGGGGGAGGGGGTACCCCCGGGGGGGGGAACGGAAGGGGGGCTAGGAAGGGAAACCATTCCTTTATTGAGGGGGGGGAATAACAGGGAAAAGGGGGATGTGGGAATTTTAAAATAACAATTAAAAAAAGGCCCCCCAAAAGGGGGGGGTTGGGGAGGGGGGGGGAACCAGGGGGAAGTTTAATTTTGGGTTTTTTGAAAAAATTATTATTCCAAAAAATTTTGGGGGGCCCTTGGAACCAGGGGGTGGGGGGGGGAATGTGGGGGGGTTTCTTTTTCCTAAAAAAGTTCCCCGGGGGGGGGTGGGGGGGTTTTGGGGGGGATTTTATGGTTGGGGTTTTTCCCCCGTTGGGGGGTAAATTTGGTTTTAGGGGGGGGGAATTTGTCCCAAACCTTTTGGTCTTCCCCTAAACCCAACCCCCCTTTAAATTTTTGAAGGGCCAAGCAAGATCTACGCTCTTCCTTAATCCGACAATTTATTTCTAAAATTACCGTCGTCCTTCTCAATGAATTAGTGTCTCGAAGCTTGCTCACCCTAGCAGAGTATCGCGTTAATTTGGCTCGGATAATGGGTCGGTTTAATGCGGATTTTGATTAAACAAATGTTGCGTACAAACCAATATTGTCTAAATTTTATTCCACATATTGAAAGTCGCAAACGATGCGCAATGGCCCATTTTTTAAAAGGAGAAATATTTCTTTCAATCAAGAATATTGTAAGTGATTGCATTTACGAGTTTAATGTTTTTCCATTAGGGCTCGAGCACGGAGAGTCCACAGAGAACGTGGCAGGATTTCTTCTTCCCTATGCAGATGTAGCAGAGTTTAACTTGACCGTAATCAATGGAAAAAAAACCAACGATTCCCATCTCATTTAGCTTTAAACATATAGCCCAAAGGTAAGTAAAGACTTAACAAATACATTGCTGTTCTGATTTTGCTTCTCATTACAGTAGTTTTGCTGCTTGTTTACAAAAGGTTTTCGATGTTATAGCCAACAGTCAGGAAGGTGATGTCACTTCCTGCTGTGTCTTAACAGCAGCATAGGCGCTTGTTTATCTTTCTGACTGACAAATTTTAACCCTTTAGTGCTCAGCAGTCTTATGCCCTACTGTTAAAACCCCTCCATCACTAATTTCTTTCTAACGGGCTCTGCTGGGAATCAGAGAGATGAAATGTGAGTCACTGCTATAGAAACACCCACAGTATGTTTCAGGAAGTGAGACCCCTGAAACTGTGGGAAATGCCCACCTGAAAGAATCAGGAGACTGAGATGGCCCCTCTAATGGTAGGCTTTATGAAACAGTCCTTAAAGGAACTGTCAATAGTTTTTGCCCCTTGTGAGGCCCAGCACAAGCTAGTGTCAGACCTGCTGTTCCCTTCCTTATTTAAATGCGCAGTTTCGTGTTTTTGCCAAAATTTGCATTTTCGAAAAGAGCCCTTGGAGTCTTCAGTGTCTTTTTTTCAAACCGGCCAACTGAGAGCCCCGCTCCACTCAATGTCAAACCTATTACTTTGAATAAGTGAACTGTGATAACGGTCGTGGGCGGGCTAGCCTTTGGTGGGTGGGAGCTAACACCTGCTCAGGGAATTATTAAAGGGGTAATGCTTTAAGGGTTGCATCTTAAGATTAAGGTGGAACAGTGCTGGGAACAGCGGTCTGACACTAGCTTGTGCTCCCTCAGCAAGGGGGGCACAACCTATGTGACAGGTTCCCTTTAAGCTGCTGTCAGGTGGCCACTAGGTGGCGGGGGTCTGTGTCACCTTGCTATGGGGCCATATGAATTCTGTTAACGCCCCTGTTTGGAGCCCAACAGAGGAAAAGCTCTGTATTAGTGTTGATCGATTTATGCGAGATCGGTGAAAATCGAGATTTTTACCTGATTTTATTGGGAAAAATCTGTTCAATCACGATCAAAAAATCGTCAATCTCGACTTTTGCTGTCCTCAACTAAATTGATGAACATTACTCTGTATGCCTATGGTCAGTGGCAGAACAACTGTTATAGCAGCTGTAGTGGCTGCTATGGAACCCACCGCCACAGGGGGCTCGGCCTGGCTGGTGAATCCTTCCTCAGAATGACCGGGCCTCCTGTCCCAAGCGGTCAGAGCCAAATGCCCTCGATCCCTAGGACTGCGCGGTATAACTAATTGTTTGCACATCCTAATGATGCGCAGACAGTCAAGGCCCTTAGTGGCGTACCAGCTCTACCACCAAGGGTAAGTTTCTATAGAGGTGGGGACAGTGAGGGAGGTGCTGAAAAAGGGAAGATTCCAATATATTTATGTGCAAATTCTTCAGGTATGAGTGGTGGCCGGGAGAAGTCATCATGGCAATCTGGATCGGATGCAGAAGAAAAGAGAAATTGAATGACTCAGAGAAAATGTCACCTGTGAGTCACTGAATGTAATTGCATTGTAATCAGGTATATGTCTACAGAGCCTGTGTATACTCATATCTACCACTATATGGTAACTGTATGAAGGTAATATACAGTCTGCAGAGCCTGTGTACACTTCCTATAAGGTCACTGTATGGAGGTAATATACAGTCTGCAGAGCCTATGTATACTGGTAACTATAACTATATGGTCACTGTATGGAGGTAATATACAGTCTGCAGGGCCTGTGTACACTGGTGTCTACCACTATATGGTCGCTGTATGGAGGCAATATACAATCTGCAGCGCATGTGTACACTGGTCTCTACCACTATTATGGTCACTATATGGGGGTAATATACAGTCTGCAGCGCATGTGTACACTGGTCTCTACCACTATATGGTCACTGTATGGTGGTAATATTGATCTTTTGTATACTGATCTTCATTCAGTAATAGTATAGTGGTATTATTCAGTCACTATGTGATTGCAATTTGTGGCGGTGTTCTGACGGTATAGTTGGATCCTCATGTAGTAGCATCATTAGTAATATGGTATAATTTGGTACAACTGGTATATTTGGAAGTCCCATAGACATGAACGGAGAAGAGGTGTGCAAGTGTGGCCATCTCCCTATTCTAGGGATCTACGAGTCGGCCTCAAAAGGGACCTTAACAGTGGCAAAACTCCTTTAATGCTCTTTTTTTACCTATAATAGAGCCCCATAGAGAGCAATATACTAGAAAAATGACCATATGCATGATTAAATTTATATGGGCAACAGGGTAATGGTAAAGAAAAAAATGTGTCCCTAAGAGGCTTTTATAGAACATGCAGTGCCAAAAATGATCCATGCATTCATCAGCAGAGCTAGGATCTCTTCCAGATTGGCCCTAGAGCTTGCACTCATAAGTCACAGAGCAAAAATTTTAAAATAAATTCTAAAGGGAAAAAAGGCATTTACTGAGGCCACACATCATGTCCTTTCACCTAGCGCCAGGATGACAGTCCCATACTTCATCGCCTCTATGGGGAAAAGTGCATAAGTGTAGAGTATCCAAAACTGGTGTTCATAGAAATTTGCTTTCCAAATCTCTTCCTTAAAGTGAAGCTCAGTTTCTTATATCCCTGTAGGATTATTATATCATGACCTATACATGTAATATTCACAGTGGGTTTGAGACAAAGCTTCTCTCCTGCTGCTCTGCCTGTGCCCTCAGTAGAGTCATATGTTGTTATTGGCACTGAATCATGCCAACGTCTAATGCTTAATTAAAAAAAACTGCACCTGCAATTAGCATTTTGCGCCCCTCCCCCCAACCCTGGACTTGTCTATGTAGCATGCACACCACAAAATATATTTTTACGTGTTCCTCTAATGATAACCCAAGTTTACATACAGCAAAAGCCCCAGCAAAAATAAGAATGTTGTAATATATCTTATTAAGAAAAATTTTCCCTTCTTTTATCAGCTTCCATTTTTTCCACTGCTGCTTTTTTATTGTTCACTCACAAATCACTTAGAGAATCAAACTCTGGGACATCAACTTCACTAAAAGTTGAGGTGTGAGAGAGACTCAGAGAGATGGTGCAGATTTTTCTATCTCGCCTCAGTGCTGGACCTCACAGCTACACTGCTTCCTGTTGATGTGCAGATGGTTTTATCTCACAGCTACACCACTTCTTGTTGATGTGCAGATGGTTTTATCTCACAGCTACACCACTTCTTGTTGATGTGCAGATTGTTTTATCTCACAGCTACACTGCTTCTTGTTGATGTGCAGATTGTTTTATCTCCCGTCACTGCTTTGTTGATGTGAGTTTTTTATCTCACAGCTACACTGCTTCTTGTTGATGTGCAGATTGTTTTATCTCACCTAAGTGCTGGAGCTCACAGCTACACTACTTCTTGTTCATGTGCAGATTGTTTTATCTCACCTCAGTGCTGGACCTCACAGCTACACTGCTTCTTGTTGATGCGTAGATTGCTTTATCTCACCTCAGTGCTGGACCTCACAGCTACACTGCTTCTTGTTGATGTGTAGATTGCTTTATCTCACCTCAGTGCTGGACCTCACAGCTACACTGCTTCTTGTTGATGTGTAGATTGCTTTATCTCACCTCAATGCTGGACCTGACAAATACACTGCTTCTTGTTGATGTGCAGATTGTTTTATCTCACCTCAGTGCTGGACCTCACAGCTACACTGCTTCTTGTTGATGTGCAGATTGTTTTATCTCACCTCAGTACTGTACCTCACAGCTACGCTTCTTGTTGATACGCAGATTTTTTATCTTACCTCAGTGCTGGACCTCACAGCTACACTGCTTCTTGTTGATGTGTAGATTGTTTTATCTCACAGCTACACTGCTTCCTGTTGATGTGCAGATTGTTTTATCTCACAGCTACACTACTTCTTGTTGATGTGCAGATTGTTTTCTCTCACCTCAGCGCTGGACCTCACAACTACACTGCTTCTTGTTGATGTATAATGTCCTATAGGCTGCCGATGTGTGTGAGTTAGGGTATGCTCACACAGCATTGTTTGAGGCTTATTTTGGGGCATATTATATGCTGAAATATGCCTCAAAATAAGTGTCAAACAGTGTTCTAATACACCTCTCATTGACTGCCATGTAAAATCAGTGTAGTCATTCAGACGATGCTAGTTTTGAGTATTTTTTGACGCGTACTGTCCACGCCTCCAAATAATTGACAAGGCAATTCTTTGAGGCATTTACTAGCTGACAGGTACTAAAGTATAGGAGGTAGTCCAGGTCGTTTCCACGTTGAAATTCCGCACTGGTAAGCATGGAATTTCAACAAGGAAACAAACACATTCTCGGGGCGGACATGTCCGTGCCGAACATTAACCTGTGTGAATACCACCAAAGATTCTATTACTTTTACTTTCTCCCCCCTCCCCATTCCAAAGACTACTACAGGCAGCTCTTGGAAAGCTGGTTTCTTTTAGTGAATGGAGGACACTAGACAGCAGCAAAGAGCAGCATAGCAGTTAGTCCAGCACTAAGGTAAGATAAAACACTCATTGTACAGCCTGCACCATCTCTGTTGTGTCTCTCTGATCCTCTCTTTACCCCTTCCTTCTCAATAAATGAAATGCGCAACTATAGCCCAAACTTAGAAAAAGCCTCTCCTAGGACATTAGCATCCCTATAAATGATTTACGACTGCATGAACAGATAAGAAAGCTGGACTAAGGGAGAAAAAGAAGCATTTCTCTCTAATAAGATATAATGCAAAGTTTCTTATTTGTTTCCTATTTTATTAAAAGAGATACATTTTAACCCCTTAAGCACCAGGCCAGAAAAGGCCTTAATGACCAGCAAAATTGTTTCGTTTTTGCCTCCATCCTTTTAAACAGTCGTAACTTTTTTTTAAAAAAAATGTCAATGATGCAGTTGTTGTTGAGGCCTTGTTTTATATGGGAAAAGTTGTACTTTTTGGGGGCGTAGTTTAAGTTTACATATAAGATACTGCAGAATTTGCTTTTATTTTTAGGGGTTTTTTTACCATTTACATTCCATACCAAATAACCTGTTAAATTAATGTTACAGCTTATTACGGTCGTGTAGATACCTAATATGTGGAGTTCTTTTTCTTGTGTGTGTGTGTGTAATGTATACATAATAAATGTTTTTATTTTATTTTTTTCCACATTTTTATGATTTATTCTTTCTTTTTTTAATCCCATGAAAGGATGACTATTTTTCAAATTTTGGTTTACACTTGATAATGTATTAGCATGATGAAACATTACGATTTGTGTCAGTTTGACACAGGCTGCATTCAGGGCAACAGACAGTGCACCCAGACAGCAGGCTTACTATACAGCCAGGGGGCTACTCCAGGGCTGACTGTATAGATATCCCCCAGGCTCTATTGGGCTACACAAGGTCCTCAAGGCTGACTGTATAGATATTCCCCAGGCTCTATTGGGCTCCTTTAGGTCCCGGGACTGACTGTATAGATATTCCCCCGGGCTCTATTGGGCTACTCTAGGTCCCACGACTGACTGTATAGATATTCCCCCAGGCTCTATTGGGCTACTCTAGGTCCCCAGGGCTGACTGTATAGATATTCCCCAGGCTCTATTGGGCTCTCTAGGTCCCCCTGACTGTATAGATATTCCCCAGGCTCAATTGGGCTACTCTAGATCCCCAGGGCTGACTATATAGATATTCCCACCCAGGGCTGACTGTATAGATATTCCCCAGGATCTATTGGGCTATTCTAGGCCCCCCTGACTGTATAGATATTCCCCAGGCTCTATTGGGCTACTCTAGGTTACACGGCTGAATGTATAGATATTCCCCAGGCTCTATTGTGTTACTCTAGGTTCCCAGTGCTGACTGTATAGATATTCCCCAGGTCTATTGGGCTACCTCTAGGTCCCCCGACTGTATTGATATTCCCCCGGCCCCTATTGGGGGTTAAAACTAGGTCCCCAGGGGTGCTTAAAAGAAAATTTCCCCCGGCCCCTATTTGGGGGGCCTAGGGTTTCCGGACGACTGTATATATTTTTCCCCGGGGTTTAATTGGGCTACTCAGATCCCAGGACTGCTGTTTTAGATATACCCAGGGTCTATTGGGTCCCCTAGGGCCCAAAGGGGTGGGCTTATAATATTTTTCCAGGCTCATTGGGCTATCAAAAACCCCTGGTGACTGTTTAATATTCCCCCGATCTTTTTGGGGTACTCTATACCTTCCCGGGGTGACTGTATAGATTTTTCCCCGGGTTTTATTGGGCACTCCCACATCCCCCGGGCCGGGCTGTATAATTTCCCCAGGCTTTTATTGGGCTAAATCTAGGTTCCCCCGGGGGTGCCCGTATAGATTTTTTCCCCGGCTCTATTGGGGTACTCTACATCCCCAGGGGGATGTATAATATTCCCCAGGGCCATTGGGCTACTCTACATCCCCGGGGTGCGTATAGATTTCCCCCGGGTTTTATTGGTTTTTTTCTTCCCTCCCCAAAGACTGATTAATTAAGGGTATTCCTCGGCTCTTTTTGGGGTACTCTACATCCCCAGGGGGGGGACTGTAAGAAAATTCCCAGGGTTTTATTGGGGTACTCTAATCCCCCCCCCGGTGCTGTATAGAAATTTTCCCCCGGGTCTATTGGGCTACTCTAGGTTCCCAAGGTGACTGTATAATGTTCCCTGTGCCCATCAGGTCCCTGACCCCCAATTTCAGCAGGGGGAAAGTCCCTTTGGGTATGTTGGGGGTCGGGGCCGCAGCAAACAAGGGGGTTTAAGGGCCGGGGTTTAAAGCTTCCTCTGCTTTCAACACTTAAACCCCAGAACGGAGTCGTTTTGCTTTCAGCTCCAAAAACCCTTAAAAAACAGTGAGCTGCAAAAGAAGATATGGGACCTCCCGCCGCCATAGTCCCCTGGGCAGTGGTTTAAAACTAGAGGGTTTTTTCCATCGCAGCTGATGGGATATTTGATAGGAATCCCCTCAAAGTCCAAATAATAGCTTGGATTATTTGGAAAATATTTTAGAGCATACTTGACTATTTTTATAGTGGGTTTCCATCGTTTTTGGGGTTCCTATATTTTTCCCCACAAACTTTTAATCTCCATAAGCAGAATGGAAGCTGTGGGGCAAGCAAAAACTCACACTTTTGGGGGGCCCCTTTTTTGAATAGAAACGAGTGGACTCGCAACCTTTTACACAGTGATGGAGGGGTCCCAGCAATGAAGTGGGGAAACCCCCAGGTTTGCGGGGGCTCGCCCCCTATTACAAAATTTATGGAGCATCCTTGCAAAAGAATGGAACACCCCAGGTCACGTGGGGCTCGCCAAATTATAACACATTGATGGAGGGGGTCCTAGCAATTTAAGTGGGGAAACCCCACGTTGGGGCTCCGCACCTTTACACATTGAAAGGAGGATCCACAACGAATTTGGGAACACCCCTAGGCGGGGGTTGGACCGGCCTATTTTCCCCATTGATGGGGGTCCCAGCAACGAATGGGGAAAACCCCCAGGTGGAAAGTTGGGGGCTCGCACCTATTACACATTGATGGGGGGATCCCAGCAACGAAGTGGGAAAAAACCCCCCAAAGGGCGAGTGGGACTCGCACCTATTACACATTTGTTTGGGGGAATCCTTTGCAATTTAATGGGAACACCCCTAGGTCAACGTGGGACTTTGAAAATTTTTACAAAATTAATTTGGGGGATTTCCCAGCAATGAAGTGGGAACACCCAAGGGGCAATGGGGCCCCGCACCTTTTTACACATTGATGGAGGATCCCAGCAAAAGAATTGGGGGAAAAAACCCCAGGTTTGACGTGGGGCTCGCCCCCTATTACACCTTTTATGGGGATCCTAGCAATGAAAATGGGAAAAACCCCCCAGGTCGACGTGGGACCCACCTAAACAATTGATGGAATCCCAGCAATGAAGTGGGGAAAACCCCTAGGTCGACGTGGGGCGGGGCCCCCTATTACACATTGATGGAGAATTTCCCACAATGAAGTGGGAAAAACCCTAGGGGCAGTGGGACGCGCACCTATTACACATTGATGGAGGATCCTAGCAATGAAGTAGGAACACCCCTAGGTCGACGTGGGACTCGCACTTATTACACATTGATGGAGAATCCTAGCAATGAAGTGGGAACTCTACGTTGGACTCGCACCTATTACACATTGATGGAGGATCCCAGCAACGAAGTGGGAACACCCCTAGGTCGACGTTGGACTCGCACCTATTACACATTGATGGAGGATCCCAGCAACGAAGTGGGAACACCCCTAGGTCGACGTGGGACTCGCACCTATTACACATTGATGGAGGTTTCTAGCAATGAAGTAGGAACACCCCTAGGTCAACGTGGGACTCGCACTTATTACACATTGATGGAGGATCCTAGCAATGAAGTGGGAACACCCCTAGGTCGACGTTGGACTCGCACCTATTACACATTGATGGAGGATCCTAGCAATGAAGTGGGAACACCCCTAGGTCGACTTCGGACTAGCACCTAGTACACATTGATGGAAGATCCTAGCAATGAAGTGGGAACACCATTAGGTCAACATGGGACTCGCAGCTATTACACATTGATGGAGGATCCTAGCAATGAAGTGGGAACACCCCTAGGTCGACGTGGGACTCGCACCTATTACACATTGATGGAGGATCCTAGCAATGAAGTGGGAACACCCCTAGGTCGACGTGGGACTCGCACCTATTACACATTGATGGAGGATCCTAGCAATGAAGTGGGAACACCCCTAGGTCAACGTGGGACTCGCACCTATTACACATTGAGGGAGGATCAGCTCACTGAAGTGGGAACTCCCCTAGGTCTACGTGGGACTCGCACCTATTACACATTGATGGAGGATCCTAGCAATGAAGTGGGAACACCCCTAGGTCGACTTCGGACTTGCACCTATTACACATTGATGGAAGATCCTAGCAATGAAGTGGGAACACCATTAGGTCAACATGGGACTCGCATCTATTACACATTGATGGAGGATCCTAGCAATGAAGTAGGAACACCCCTAGGTCGACGTGGGACTCGCACCTATTGCACATTGGTGGAGGATCCTAGCAATGAAGTCGGAAGACCCCTAGGTTGACATGGGACTTGCACCTATTACACATTGATGGAGGAACCTAGCAATGAAGTCGGAAGACCCCTAGGTTGACATGGGACTCGCACCTATTACACATTGATGGAGGATCCTAGCAATGAAGCAGGAACACCCCTAGGTCGACGTGGGACTCGCACCTATTATATATTGATGGAGAATCCTAGCAATGAAGTGGGAACACCCTTAGGTCCACGTGGGACTTGCACCTATTACACATTGATGGAGGATCCAAGCAATGCAGTGGGAACACCCCTAGGTCGACGTGGGACTCGCACCTATTACACATTGATGGAGGATCCTAGCAATGAAGTGGGAACACCCTTAGGTCCACGTGGGACTCGCACCTATTACACATTGATGGAGGATCCTAGCAATGAAGTGGGAACACCTAGGCCCACGTGGGACTCGCACTATTACACTTTGATGGAGGTCCTAGCAATGAAGTGGGAAACACCCTAGGTCGACGTGGGACTCGCACCTATTACACATTGATGGAGGATCCTAGCAATGAAGTAGGAACACCCCTAGGTCGACATGGGACGCGCACCTATTACACATTGATGGAGGATCCTAGCAATGAAGTGGGAACACCCCTAGGTCGACGAGTGACTCGCACCTAATACACATTGATGGAGGATCCTAGCAATGAAGTGGGAACACCCTGGGTTTCCACGGGGGACTCCGCACCTATTAACATTGATGGGGATCCTAGAAATGAAGAAAGGAACACCCTAGGTCGCGTGGGACGGCCCCACTATTACACATTGATGGAGGATCCTAGCAATGAAGTGGGAACACCCCTAGGTCGACGTGGGACTCGCTCCTATTACACATTGATGGAGGATCCTAGCAATGAAGTGGGAACACCCCTAGGTCGACGTGGGACTCGCACCTATTACACATTGATGGAGGATCCTAGCAATGAAGTAGGAACACCCCTAGGTCGACGTGGGACGCGCACCTATTACACATTGATGGAGGATCCTAGCAATGAAGTGGGAAGACCTCTAGGTCAACTAGGGGTGTTGCAATGCTTCAGTAGAGTCAAAACCTCTGCTTGCTGTCAGTCAATAGAACTATTTGAGGCTGAAAACCTGAACAGGGGCAATGTTATTTACCTTCTGTAAATGAATCAGGAGACTTACGTATTCGGCTTTGGATTCTGCGAGGTTGATCTGTAATGTCAACTCTTATTGCTATAACACCCGCTGGTTCAAGAATGTCAATTAACGCAGAGTGTCAGTCATTATGCAAATACATTTAATTAACTACATCTCTAACACGGAGATTAATGAGGGTCAAGTTTCATAGGAGGTCAAAATCAACCAGACAGGGATTAGTACATAACATTTCCACCATTGGCTGCCTCCTATGTATGAAGGCTCGGTCTATAAATCTAAACCCCAGTGGGCAATGCAAATGAGGAATAGGAGCGACCCTGACAGAGGCTATTCCCATCTTTATGCTATTATTGTGAATATAAACTTCCACGATCAGTCTAGCTGCACAGTTCTCTCTATCACTCCCCTGCACACTTACGAAAGGTTTATTAGGCAAAGCACAGGACTGAACCAATACATGGCCAGAATGTGATCACAAAGAAAAGGTTTAATGTAAGACACTTAAAGTGAACCTGTCAGGGGGGTTAATGCTGCCCTATCTGAGAGCAGGAAGTGACAGAGGGAGGAAAACGAGGCTCTGTGATATATAGGGTTATATGATAGAGGAGAGGAGCTGAGCTCTGTGATATATAGGGTTATATGATACAGGAGAGGAGCTGAGCTCTGTGATATAAAGGGTTATTGATAGGGGGAGAGAAACTGAGCTCTGTGATATATAGGGTTATATGATAGAGGAGAGAAGCTGAGCTCTGTGAAAAATATAGGGTTATATGATAGAGGGAAGGAGCTGAGCACTGTGATATATAAGGTTAATAATGAGGAGAGAAGCTGAGCCTGTGATATATAAGGTTATATGATAGAGGAGAGGAGCTGAGCTCTGTGATAAAATAAAGGGGTTTTATGATAGAGGAGAGGAGCTGAGCTTGTGTATATAGGGTTATATGATAGAGGAGAGGAGCTGATCTCTGTGATATATAGGGTTATATGATGGAGGAGAGGAGCTGAGCTATGTGATATATAGGTTTATATGATAGAGGAGGGAAGCTGAGGTCTGTGATATATAGGGTTATATGATAGAGGAGAGGAGCTGAGCTCTGTGATATATAGGGTTATATGATAGAGGAGAGGAGCTGAGCTCTGTGATATATAGGGTTATATGATAGAGGAGAGGAGCTGAGTTCTGTGATATATAGGGTTATATGATAGAGGAGAAAAGCTGAGCTCTGTGATATATAGGGTTATATGATAGAGGAGAGGAGCTGAGCTCTGTGATATATAGGGTTATATGATAGAGAGAGGAGCTGAGCTCTGTGATATATAGGGTTATAAGTAGAGGAGAGGAGCTGAGCTCTGTGATATATAGGTTATATGATAGAGGAGAGAAGCTGAGCTCTGTGATATATAGGGTTATATGATAGAGGGAGAGGAGCTGAGCTCTGTGATATATAGGGTTATATGATAGAGGAGAGGAGCTGAGCTCTGTGAATATAGGGTTATTTGATAGAGGAGAGAGCTGGGGCTCTGTGATATATAGGGTTATATGATAGAGGGGAGGAGCTGAGCTCTGTGATATATTGGGTTATATGATAGAGGAGAGAAGTGGCTCTGTGATATATATGGTTTTTTGATAGAGGGAGAGGAGCTGAGCTCTGTGATATATAGGGTTATATGATAGAGGAGAGGAGCCGAGCTCTGTGATATATAGGGTTATATGAGAAGGAGAGAAGCTGAGCTCTGTGATATATAGGGTTATATGATAGAGGAGAGGAGCTGAGCTCTGTGATATATAGGGTTATATGATAGAGGAGAGGAGCTGAACTCTGTGATATATAGGGTTATATGATAGAGGGAGAGACGCTGAGCACTGTGATATATAGGGTTATATGATAGAGGCGAGGAGCTGAACTCTGTGATATATAGGGTTATATGATAGAGGGAGAGGAGCTGAGCTCTGTGATATATAGGGTTATATGATAGAGGGAGAGACGCTGACTCTGTGATAAATAGGTTATATGATAGAGGAGAGAAGTGAGCTCTGTGATATATAGGGTTATATATAGATTAGAGAAGTGGAAACTCTGTGATATATAGGGTTATATGATAGAGGAAGGAGCTGAGCTCTGTGATATATAGGGTTATATGAGAAGGAGAGAAGCTGAGCTCTGTGATATATAGGGGTTTTATGATAGAGGGAGAGAAGCTGAGCTCTGTGATATATAGGGTTATATGATAGAGGAGAGAAGCTGAGCTATGTGATATATATGGTTATATGATAGAGAGAGGAGCTGAGCTCTGTGATATATAGGGTTATATGATAGAGGAGAGGAGCTGAGCTCTGTGATATATAGGGTTATATGATAGGACAGCAAAAACTGTATGACAGGTTTCCTTTAAGGGCAGAGTGAGCAGGAATTATGGGGCATGTGCTGGGAGTCACCTTTATTTATGTTTTTTTTAGACTTTATGTAGCTCGTTACAAAAGGAAATGTCTTAGAGCAACAGTGAAATGGCTTTTTGGAAAGGGCCCAAATGTTGCACATTGATCATAACAATTGGTTTTAAGTAAGCCAAACAAGAGTCTAGTTCTATTTTATGAACACTTAAGGCGACATGTCCCATTAGGGGGGCACTATTTTTTGCTGTATTGTTCACCAAAAAACTGTTGACGCCCTATTCGCTATATAAATGAACTGTAGTACACCGAAACTAGGTACATGATACGCCAGGCACGACACATCTGAATGCGCCAAAAGTAGGAGCATCAAATATGCTAGAAATGATATGCTGAGCACCTACATTTTACTTTAATATTCTCTTAACATACATATGTGTATATATCATATATATTAATTTACATTAGTGAAAAACCTACTCCTAGCGTTAGATTTGCTCATGTGGGGGTGTCCTCCCAGTAACACATGCTGGATGTGAGCTCTGTGTATTGAATAGTCTAGAATTCGCAATTGGTGCTCTGCTTTCTCTGTACACTTGTACACCACTGCAAACTGACTTGCGTTTGCCTTCCTCCCTATCTACAGCCGGTATGACTGCCCTTCTTTGATGTTCTCCCCGTTCTCCATGCTCTAATCTAATGTGTACAACCCCCTCCTTTCCCTCTCTGCTCATATCTCTAACTCTGAGAGAAAAGAGGGGGAGAGCAAAGAGGCATCAGATGTCTGCAACCCCTCTGTCTCCTGCTGCTTTCTCTAAGGCTATGTCCACGCAACATGCAAAAATCTATTGTATTTTCAGCGGTTTTAGGATTCTAAAACTGCTGAAGACCTGATTGTTTTGCATGCTCATAGACTTACGCAGAAAAAAAAACAATCTGTAGTCTACACAGGTCGTTTTTTTTCCCGATCGTTTTCCCGGCGATTTTAGGAACACGTTGCAAGAACCGCCGGTGCCGGGCGTCTTTCTGTTGGTTTTCCATACATTCAATTGTAAGTCCAACGGAAAAAAAGCTCAAATGGACCTCGTTTTGTGCGCAAAACGTGAAAAAAACGCAGTCATGTATCGGACAAAAAACCGTCGACTATTGGGCGGTTTTTGTCCGATGCTGCGTGGATCTAGCCTAACAATGATATAGGAATCGCAGAACACAGGGAGCCCATTAGAAGCAGTACATTGGCAGACTTGTTCAAGATTCAGCAACACAACCAACTAGGTGAAGAACTTAAACTCCACGGCAGCAACAAATTTTCATAATAAACTATTCAGAAAGTTGCTTTATTTTGCATTTAGGAAGCAAATGAGCAAGGAAAGAAAAAAAAAATCAATGCAAAGGAGTCATAAACTTTAACTTAATTTTCTTTATCTAACAGGGGAGTGCCCTGGGTGCCCCCTGGGCTGTAAAACTGTCAACCCTATTGATCAGAATGCCATAGATGATGGGTTTTACACTCCTTACATGCTGCACCAAGGGGATAATAACACATCAGTATATTTTTTATGTCAAGCATGATAAATGCAGGGATCTATCATTCCAACTGTGAAGATCATAAAAATTGCAGGAGGCCATAACCCTGTCGAAGCTCCTTGCACCCAGCTGGGCTCCCCCTTACATAGTGCATTGAGCCAATGGCACCGTGTGTACATTTTTTTTTTTTAGATTTTTTTTTTGCTCTCAATTCCCCAATAGACTAAAGGTTAAACACAATGCACATTTTGAACATTAGATTTGAACCATTGTGTAGGAACAGCCACCCACCATCCAGCTATCATGAGTGACAGTGATTGTATATTATTATTACAGTGACCACCTACACAGAAGCAGCGGTTGACTGAAAGCCTCATTCCTCCCCGTCAAACCGCGGTTATTGCCTCTCCGCATCACGTAAAGAAGTTTCAAATGTTCTCTGAGTGCACGAGAACGACAGTAATTCACTGGTTCCATTTGACCAAAATGCACTGATAGCTACTGTATTGCTGGAGTGAAAATTTGCCATAAGTGAAAATGTGAACGGTAGCGAAAGCCCCTGAGCATTTTCCCACTGCAGATCAGTTTTAAAGCAACAGAATTGATCCGACTGGACCTTTGACCCGAAAGCCTTCTACAATAACAAGTGCCATCATTCATCGGAGCCAAGCTGCCGACTAGACTACCGATGCTCCAACAAGCTGCACTGGTAGGTGGTCAAGCGCAACCAGAACAGGTTAATTGTCAACACAGAAGATTTACTAAAGATTTATTGCAGGGAAGCTGAACACTTAAAAACACAGACACAAGGCCATACTTACAGCTCCATGATTGGACAAAAAAAAAATATTTAGAAATTTCATTTTCATACACTCTATTAGGGGTTATGGAGTTATTTTAGGGAGATCCCCAGTTCAGGATCTCCATGTCTTGCCCAGAGTGGTGAACGGTTATGAAGAGTGCAGATAACGAATGGGTTTGAATGGACACTGTGGAATGCTTAAAGTGCCCAGTGTGGCACTGTAGGGAAGCTGAACACCTACTACCTGAAGTATTACAATTATAGCCAGTTTACCTACATACTAATGTCAATGGATTTTGTAAAGCAAAAGACTCCTTTCTTCGAGGTCCTCCTTTCTTGACCATAGTAAAGAGAGGAGGACCTGTCCTGCACTCCGCAGAAAGGTAATGAATTTGTTCTCCATACATACCTTGTCATACATGAGGCGGGCACATTGACTGTGATTTACTATTTGATGTCTTTGCTTTCTTTTCTTTTTTTCATACACTCTATCAGGGGTTAGGGAGTTATTATAAGGAGATCCCCAGTTCAGGATCTCCATGTCTTGCCCAGATTGGGAACGGTTATGAAGAGTGCAAATAATGAATGGTTTTGAATGGACACTGTGGAATGCTTAAAGTCCCCAATGTGGCACTGTAGGGAAGCTGAACACAAGTTACCTATATTCTAATGTCAAAGGATTTTGTAAAGCAAAGGGCTCCTTTCTTCAAGATCCTCCTTTCTTGACCACAGTACAGAGAGTTGGACCTGTCCTACACTCCGTAGAAAGGTTATGGATTTGTGTGGACCCCGATTTCCCCTATGTTGACACTGTAGGGAAGCTGAACACCTGCTACCCAAAATATTACAATTATTGTCAGGTTGCCTACATACTAATGTCAATGGATTTTGTAGAGCAAAGAGCTCCTTTCTTCAAGATCCTCCTTTCTTGACCATAGTAAGGAGAGGAGGACCTGTCATACACTCCGTAGAAAGGTAATGGATTTGTGTGGACCCCGATTTCCCCTATGTTGACGCTGTAGGGAAGCTGAACACCTGCTACCCAAAATATTACAATTATAGCCAGGTTACCAACCTACTACAGGTGTTTGCTGAGACTCTCGGCAGGGGAAAACTTTATGATATGCTTATTGTCAATGGATTTTGTAAAACAAAGAGCTCCTTCCTTCGAGGTCCTTCTTTCTTGACCACAGTAAGGAGAGGAGGACCTGTCCTGCACTCCGCAGAAAGGTAATGGATTTGAATGGACTCTGATTAATGCCTTATTTCCCCTATGTTGGTGCTGTAGGGAAGCTGAACACTTACTGCTAGGTTTCCCTACAGATTACAATTATTGCCAGGTTACACCACATATTCTCTCTACTTGCTGGGACTCTCAGCAGGGTCATACTTGATTCTTTGCTTTTTGTCAAGGAGCACTTCTAACATGTAGACATTGTGTATGAAAATTAGATTTCTAAAATTTCAAAATTGTTAGGAAAAAAAAAAAGAAAGCAAAGACCTCAAATAGTAAATCACAGTCAATGTGCCAGTCTCATGTATGACCAAGTATGTAGATGTATGGAGAACCCTGACACACAAGGAGGACATTATCTTAGCCTGCAAATGAGAAGAGGTAATTAGGGCGGGGATGGGAGAAAAATTACAAACTTCCTTCCATAATTCCTTATTATTTGGTGCAAAGGAAAGAAGAATAATCCCTTGTCCACAATGATCAGGACCTTGAGCGGCACAGTATGTGTAGATTAGTGACAAAGGTCATACAAAGTGCTAATCCAAGTAATCCTCTGACGCTCTTCCACAGCTTCTCTAGATCCCAATTACACTTGATAAGTAACTACACAACTGAAAAGGGATTGCCTCACTACAAAGATTAGCTTTCAACATGTAGGTAACAGTAAATTAAAAAATTTTCCAAATATATTGCTTTGTTTAGTTTGCTTTGTTGAGGGGATTTAATCTGCTCTGAGTGCACACAGGTTTCTCTGGTTACCATCCTGCTCTCTCCTCATCTCTCTGCTCTGAGTGCACACAGGTTTCTCTGGTTACCGTCCTGCTCTCCCCCTCTCTCTCTGCTCTGAGTGCACACAGCTTTCTCTGGTTACCGTCCTGCTCTCCCCGTCTCTCTCTGCTCTGAGTGCACACAGGTTTCTCTGGTTACCGTCCTGCTCTCCCCTTCTCTCTCTGCTCTGAGTGCACACAGGTTTCTCTGATTACCGTCCTGCTCTCCACTTCTCTCTATGAGTGCACACAGGTTTCTCTGATTACCGTCCTGCTCTCCCCTTCTCTCTCTGCTCTGAGTGCACACAGGTTTCTCTGCTTACCGTCCTGCTCTCCCCTTCTCTCTATGAGTGCATAAAGGTTTCTCTGGTTACCGTCCTGCTCTCCCCTTCTCTGCTCTGAGTGCACACAGGTTGCTCTGGTTACCGTCACGCTCTCCCCTTCTCCCTCTGCTCTGAGTGCACACAGGTTTCTCTGGTTACCGTCCTGCTCTACCCCTCTCTCTTTTCTCTGTGTGCACACAGGTTTCTCGGGTTACCGTCCTGCTCTCCCCTTCTCTCTCTCTGCTCTGAGTGCACACAGGTTTCTCTGGTTACCGTCCTGCTCTCCCCTTCTCTCTCTGCTCTGAGTGCACACAGGTTTCTCTGGTTACCGTCCTGCTCTCCCCCTCTCTCTGCTCTGAGTGCACACAGGTTTCTCTGGTTACCGTCCTGCTCTCCCCTTCTCTCTCTGCTCTGAGTGCACACAGGTTTCTCTGGTTACCGTCCCGCTCTCCCCTTCTCTCTCTGCTCTGAGTGCACACAGGTTTCTCTGGTTACCGTCCTGCTCTCCACTTCTCTCTCTGCTCTGAGTGCACACAGGTTTCTCTGGTTACCGGCCTGCTCTCCCCTTCTCTCTCTGCTTTGAGTGCACACAGGTTTCTCTGGTTACCGTCCTGCTCTCCCCTTCTCTCTCTGCTCTGAGTGCACACAGGTTTCTCTGGTTACCGTCCTGCTCTTCCCTTCTCTCTCTGCTCTGAGTGCACACAGGTTTCTCTGGTTACCGTCCTGCTCTTCCCTTCTCTCTCTGCTCTGAGTGCACACAGGTTTCTCTGGTTACCGTCCTTCTCTCCCCTTCTCTCTCTGCTCTGAGTGCACACAGGTTTCTCTGGTTACCGTCCTGCTCTCCATTCTCTCTCTGCTCTGAGTGCACACAGGTTCTCTGGTTACCGTCCTGCTCTCCTCTTCTCTCTCTGCTCTGAATGCACACAGGTTGCTCTGTGTACGTTCCTGATCTCCGCTCTCTCTCTGCTCTGAGTGCACACAGGTTTCTCTGGTTACCGTCCTGCTCTCCGCTTCTCTCTCTGCTCTGAGTGCACACAGGATTCTTTCTGTTTACCGTCCTGCTCTCCCCTTCTCTCTCTGCTCTGAGTGCACACAGGTTTCTCTGTGGTTAAGCGCCTGCTCTCCCCCCTTCTCTCTCCTCTCTGAGTGCACTCAGGTTTCTCTGGTTACCGTCCTGCTCTCCCCTTCTCTCTCTGCTCTGAGTGCACACAGGTTTCTCGGGTTACCGTCCTGCTCTCCCCTTCTCTCCCTGCTCTGAGTGCACACAGGTTTCTCTGGTTACCATCCTGCTCTCCCCATCTCTCTCTGCTCTAAGTGCACACAGGTTTTTCTGCTTGCTGTTCTGCTCGCCCCACAGGTCGGCACAGATGATGCCGGCAGCTTAAGAACAGAGTGTGTTCTCTCTAACATAGAAAGAAGAGGTATTTCTTTTGTTTACTTTGAGCTCTGATGCTTTCTGCGTCATAGATAATATCTTCTACTCTCATGTCAGTGTAAATAGAACAGCTGTGAATATGAAGCTGACAGGTGTGCTGCTATAGACTCACCCACAGCCTGATCAGGAAGCATGAATCTAAAGCTATCTGTACTATATATTACATCTCCTGCTCTCATGTTAGTGCAATTAGAAGAACTGTGGATATGGAGCAGATAGGCTAATTACTGCAATAGAATCACGCATAGCCTGACCAGGAAGCATTAATCTAAAGCTATCGGCACTGTAGACAACATCTCCTGCTCTCATGTTAGTGCAATTAGAAGAGCTGTGAATATGGAGCTGATAGGCTAATTACTGCAATAAACCCCCCCACAGCCTGACCGGGAAGAGACAGGAAGCATGACTCTAAAGCTATCTGCACTATAGATAACATCTCCTGAATACCAGAATGGTTTCACACACCTGAATTATTCTGTATTACACTTCTGGGAGGAATAACAGAGGAATAACAGAGAACAGCACAACACAGAGTTATAAGAGGCTCCAGAATTGTTATTTCACAAGGATTTACTAAAATAGATCTGTCAGTACATGTAATTTTCACAGAATAACGACTGACATCAGGACTCCACTAGGAGAATGTGACGGTTGTATAGATGCGAGACAATGAGGACTTGGGAGGACAACTGGAACTCAACTGGAACTCTATGGGTTTTGCCACGAAGGCATTTCATGCCTGGTTTGTCCTGCTTCAGCTTTCAGTGTGCTCTAAAGGGGGCGTGAGTGTGTGATTTGTTTGAGCTCGCGCCACTGAAATTTAAACATATTCTAAAAAGCTCATGGGGAATTAGCTGGGACTCTACGGTGGCACCTATCGGATGCAGTGTTCCTCAATTCACATCCGACTCACTGAGCTTGCATTGTGAATAGATGCAAGACCATGAGGACATGGGAGGACAATACAAATGTGTCATTACTAACAACGTAAGGGACTATAAATTTACAAAGTTCGAAAAGGGTAATGTTCCTCAGGTAGGTGTGTGGAGACTTAGGGCCACATGTATGAAAACTCTCTAGGTCTAAAACTCACTTTGCCTATAGCAACCAATCTGAACGCCCCCTCTTATTTTTCCAGAGCACTATGTGAACCGAAAGGAGTGTTCTGATTGGTTGCTATAGGCAAAAAAGTGAACTTTAGACCTAGACAGTTTTCATACATGTGGCCCTTAATTGCTCCACTGGAACTCTAAGGGGTTTTGCCACAAAGGCATTTCATGCCTGGTTTGTCCTGCTTCAGCTTTCAAGTAGCCTAGTCACTTATTTTTGAGTATCATTCATTAGTGCAATCCTTTTCTTTAAATTAGACGTGTTTTAGGTAACATTTCTCATTCGGGAGAGCCACCATTTAGTTGTGTGGAGACAGTTAGTCGCTCCACTGAAACTCAAAGGGGTTTTGCCACGAAGGCATTTCATGCCTGGTTTGTCCTTCTTCAGCTTTCAGTGTGCTCAAAAGGGGGCGTGTGTGGATTTGTTTGAGCTCGCTCCACTGAAACTTAAACATATTCTAAAAGGATTATGGGAAATTAGCTGGGACTCTACAGCGCCATCTATTGGATGAAGGGTTCCTCAATTCACATCTGACTCACTGAGCCTTGCAATGTGAATAGGGTAAGAGCCAAGAAGATATGAATAAAGGACACTTACGCAGCCCATTCCAGCTTCTCATTCTTGATAGAGTTGTACAGCGCCTAAAAAGAGCAAAAGAAAGCATTGTCACTTAGTAAATCACATAAGTCAGGACATAGATTTTAGTTTGCAAACCGCCATCATGTACATTTCATATACAGGCCGTCCCCAGGTTCCAAAAAGATTTGGATAGTGAAGGGAAGGGGTTTTACATTTGTTTTGCTGTATGTGTCCCTGTTAAGAAGATTTAACCTCATTTTCACCTCAGGTGTTGCTGTGGCATGCTGGAACTGGTCATGCTACAGTTACTATCTGCTGTGGAACTTGGACCTACAAGTGTCAGCATGCCCCATAA
Organism: Phyllomedusa bahiana; assembly: GCA_025379985.1. Classification (NCBI taxonomy): domain Eukaryota; kingdom Metazoa; phylum Chordata; class Amphibia; order Anura; family Hylidae; genus Phyllomedusa; species Phyllomedusa bahiana. The sequence continues at coordinate 21,685 of JAODAL010027535.1, forward strand.
GTCTCTGTTTGTAACTATATAACAGATGTGTCCCTGTTATGAAGGTTTAACCTCATTTTCACCTCCTGTGCTGCTGTGGCATGCTGGAACTTGTCGTTCCACAGCTACTATTTGCTGTGGAACATGGAATTACAAGTGCCAGCACGCCCCATAAGTCTCCGTTTGTAACTAGGGTACAGATGTAAGTTGGAACGGTGTAAGTCGGGGACTGCCTGTATATATACACCCATATCAGCAAACCATAATAGGGCATCGATAAACATTAACATACACTGAGTGGCCGCTTTGTTAGAGGTTGGAATGACCCTGTATGGAAATTAGATCTGTGACCCCGAGTGCAGGGTGGAATCGAGTGAGGACATTTTCTGTGGATCAGTTTCAGTGTGGACCCACAAGACAACAAGAAAATGAGCAATTGGAGCGACCTTCAACAAGGACTGGTCATCAGTGCTAGACTAGCCAGAAACAGGCATGGACTGGCCCACAGGGGAGCAAGTGGAACTCCTAGTGGGGCCGGGGCCAGGGCAGACCTGAGGCTGGTTTTCAAGGAGGAAGGCAGGGAAAGCGAGGGAAGAAGCAAGAGGTGAGCACAGTCATGTACAGTAGGGTGGGCCCCAAGAATCAACTCCACTGGTGGGGCCCCAAGAATCAACTCCACTGGTGGGCCCCAAGAATCAACTCCACTGGTGGGGCCCCAAGAATCAGCTCCACTGGTGGGCCCCAAGAATCAAATCCACTGGTGGGCCCCAACCATCAACTCCACGGGTGGGGCCCCAAGGATCAACTCCACAGGTGGGGCCCCAAGGATCAACTCCACAGGTGGGGCCCCAAGAATCAACTCCACTGGTGGGGCCCCAAGAATCAACTCCACTGGTGGGGCCCCAAGAATCAGCTCCACTGGTGGGGCCCCAAGAATCAACTCCACTGGTGGGCCCCAAGAATCAGCTCCAATGTTGGGTCTCAAGAATCAACTCCACTGGTGGGGCCCCAAGCATCAACTCCACTGGTGGGGCCCCAAGGATCAACTCTACTGGTGGGCTCCAACGATCAACTCCAGTGGTGGGCTCCAACGATCAACTCCAGTGGTGGGCACCTACGATCAACTCCATGGGCGTGGGCACCTACGATCAACTCCACTGGTAGGCATCAAGAATCAGCTCTACTAGTGAGCCCCAAGAATCAGCTCCACTGGTGGCCCCAAGGATCAACTCCACTGGTGAGCCCCAAGAACAAACTCTACCGATGGGCCCCTAGGACCAACTCCACTGGTGGGGTCTTCCAACAGGACAATGACCCAAAACACACAGCCAGGGCAACTAAGGAGCAACTCCAGGAAAGAAGCATTTCAAGGTCTGGGAGTGGCCTAGCCAGTCCCCAGACCTGGACTCCATCGAAAATCTTTAAAGGGAGCTAAAAGTCCATGTAGCCCAGTGACAGCCCCAAAGCCTGAAAGATCTGGAGAAGATCTGTAGGGAGGAGTCGGCCAAAATCCCTGCTGCATTGTCTGCAAACTGGGGCAAGAACTACAGGAAGCGCCCAACTTCTGTAATTGCAAACAAAGGTTTCTGTACCAAATACTTAGTTCGGTTTTTCTATTGTATCAAATATTTATTTCATTCCACAAACTGCAAATTCATTATTTAAGAATCATACAATGTGATTTTCTGGATTTTTTTTTTAAATTCGGTCTCTCTCAGTTGAAGTGAACCTACGATAAAAATCACAGACCTCTCCATCGTTTGTAGGTAGGAAAATGTGCAAAATCGCCCGTGTATCCAATACTTATTTTCTCCACTGAGCATGCATATACACACACAAAGCAACCAAAATTGATGCCTCTGATACTGAAAATCATGCAAATAACTGAAAGTGTGCGGTGGGACTGTGTCAACCTCAACATCAGAGGCTGCGGCGCTTCACGGCCGAGTCACCAGCAGCTTCATTATGGACGGCACATTCGTTAGAGCTGTGATCTGACAAGGAAAATAATTCACCCAGTCGGCGGCGGCGGCGAGCGCGCGGTGATATTACATATTACATGCAGATGACACCTCATTGACTTTTCCTGGAATGTGATGGCGCAGGCTGCGGCTCTGCAGCGGCGGCGTCCTGCCCTTTTTTACATCGTTTTTCATCTGCTGCAGATGGAGGAATGAGGAACGCAAATTGACATTTAGAAATAATTCCCTGGATCATTACGGTTTATGCAGTTCTGGGTTATTCTGCGGATGAGACGAGGGGGAAAATCCACGGCAAAGAAATACAATGAAAACAGATGAAATCCAACCCATTTACTGTGGACCTAGAAAGACACATCGCTGCTACCTCAGCACCCCTACATACTGTACCCGCAGACGCCTATCGGCACTGGCACCTATATCTGTACCTCACAAGACCCGCCCGCCGTGCCACTGCCCTATATCTGTACCTGCAGCGCACCGGCACTGCCCTATATCTGTACCCACAGAGCTCCGGCACTGCCCTATATCTGTACCCGCAGCGCACCGGCACTGCCCTATATCTGTACCCGCAGCGCACCGGCAGCACCCTACGTCTGTACCTGCAGCACACCAGCAGCGCCCTTCATCTGTACCCACAGAGCACCGGCACTGCCCTACATCTGTACCCGCAGCGCACCGGCACTGCCCTACATCTGTACCCGCAGCAGTGCCACCCGGGCAGCAACCCTATCTGTACCTGCAGCGCACCGGCATGCCCTAATCTGTACCCCAGCGCACCGGCACGCCCTACATCTGACCCGCAGGCCCGGCATGCCCTAATCGTACCCGCCCGCAGTGCCAACCCTGGCAGGCGCCCTAATCTGTACCCCAGCGCACTGGCCTGCCCTCTGACACCCTGTTACCCGCAGGCACCGGCAATGCTTCCGTCCATGCCTGTACCCGCAGGCACCGCACTGCCTACATCTGTACCTGCAGCGCACCGGCAATGCCCTAATCTGTACCGCAGGCCCGGTCCAACGACCTACATCATCTGTACCCCTGCAGCGCACCGGCACGGCTCCCTATATCTGTACCCACACGCACCGCAATGCCCTACATCTGTACCCGCAGCGCACCGGCACTGCCCTACATCTGTACCCACAGCGCACCGGCACTGCCCTACATCTGTACCCGCAGCGCACCGGCAGCGCCCTACATCTGTACCTGCAGCACACCAGCAGCGCCCTACATCTGTACCCGCAGTGCACCGGCAGCACCCTACATCTGAACCCACAGAGCACCGGCAATGCCCTACATCTGTACCCGCAGCGCACTGGCAGCGCCTTATACCTGTACCGGCAACGCCCTTCATCTGTCCCCACAGCGCACCGGCACTGCCCTACATCTGTACCCTCAGAGCACCGGCAATGCCCTACATCTGTACCCGCAGAGCACAGGCAATACCCTATATCTGTACCTGCAGAGCACCGGCAAAGCCCTATATCTGTACCCAGAGCTCCGGCAATGCCCTATATCTGTACCCGCAGCGCACCGGCACTGCCCTATATCTGTACCTGCAGAGCACCGGCAATGCCCTATATCTGTACCTGCAGAGCATCGGCAATGCCCTATATCTGTACCTGCAGAGCACCCGCAATGCCCTATATCTGTACCTGCAGAGCACCGGCAATGCCCTATATCTGTATCCGCAGCACCGGCAATGCCCTATATCTGTACCTGCAGAGCACCGGCAATGCCCTATATCTGTATCTGCAGGCACCGGCAATGCCCTATATCTGTACCTGCGAACACAGGCAATGCCCTATAATCTTACTTCAGAGCATACGGCAATGCCCTATATCGGTACTGCAGAGCACCGGCAAGCCCTATATCTGTACCTGCAGGCATCGGCTGCCCTATCTGTACTAGCAACAGGCTAATCTATATTTATCTAGCCACGTCATGCCCTTATCTGTACTAAGCATGGAGCCTAATCTTCTCGAGATCGCAGCCCTATTCTTACCTGCGAGACCGGCAATGCCTATATTGTACCGCAGGCCGGCAATCCCTATATTACCTGAGAGCACGCAATCCATACTGTATCGCAGCACGGATGCTTTACTTACCTGCAGAGCACCGCATGCCCTATATTGTATCTGCAGCACGCAATCCTATTTGTATCCGCAGCGCACAGCAGCGCCACATCTGTACTGAAGCACGGCAATGCCTAATTTACCTCAGAGCACCGCAATGCCTATATCTGTACTGAGAGCACCGCAGCTATTCTGTACTGCAGGCACCGGCATGCTATACTGTATCTGCAGAGATCGGCATGCCCTTTTGTACCGCAGAGACGCAAGCTAATCTGTCTGTAAGCAGGCAATGCCATACTGTACCACAGAGCACCGGCAATGCCCATTCTGTACTCAGAGCACCGGCAATGCCCTATATCTGACTGCAGCATCGCAATGCCATATCTGTACCTGCGAGCACGCAAGCCCTATTCTGTACCTGCGACACGCAGCATTCTGTATCCGCACGCACGACAGCGCCCACATGTTTGTTTTAAGTTCCATATCATTTCAAATTTTTTTTTTCATTCTTAAGTCCTGCACTTTGGCTACTAGGCCTAATAATAGTCAGACACTTCCTGTTCTGTACAAAAGGATTTTTTAGCAGTCTCCTCATTATCAGTACAAGTAGAGTTACACTGAAAGTTGGCACCAATATGTATAGAAAACACCGGATTCAACCATTTACAATAGGAGGTGTAACAGCTCCCTCTCCCTGCACACTGACTTCTTCCCAGGTCACAGAGCATGCCCACAACACTCTCCTATAGAAGTCAATGGGTCTGCTCCTTTTCACAGGCTCCACCAGACACAATAGGAGATGTCACAGCTCCCCCTCTCCTCCTCCCTGCACACTGACTTCTTCCCAGGTCACAGAGCATGCCCACAACACTCTCCTTATAGAAATCAATGGGTCTGCCTCATTCACAGGCTCCATCATTCACAATAGGAGATGTCACAGCTCCCCCTCCCTGCACACTGACTTCTTCCCAGGTCACAGAGCATGCCCACAACACTCTCCTATAGACGTAAATGGGTCTGCTCCTGTTCACAGTCTGCACCAGTCACAATAAGAGATGTCAAACGTCCCCTCTCCTCCTCCCTGCACACCGACTTCTTCCCAGGTCACAGAGCATGCCCACAACACTCTCCTACAGAAATCAATGGGTTCGCTCATCCTGATTGTTTCAACAGATGCACCAGCCACAATATGAGATGTTACAGCTCCCCTTCCCTGCACACTGACTTCTTCCCAGGTCACAGAGCATGCCCACAACACTCTCCTATAGAAGTCAATGGGCCTGCTCTTGTCACAGGCTCCTATTTCCATGAAGTTGCTGTACTACACATCCCTCTAAATGCTACTAAAAGCTAAGACAAGATGGCCGCCCCCATAATCATAATTACAGACAACCAAATTGAGAAATCTACAATCAGAAAATAAATTTTTATTTAAATTTTTTATCAGTATCTGATTTTAATTCATAAAAAAACCCAAAAAACTTGGCAACAGATTCCCTTTAAGTATTTCGAAGATGCAGGTTTCTTGTGTATATTTAGCTGTTTATTAAATTTACTATTTTCCCATAGGCAAACTTGAACTCTAACAGTTCTCAATCTATAAAGCACTAAAACGTAACTTTTATTATGTATAACACTAAACCTCTATGCACACTATTAAAAACCTGATTTCTAACCTCTCAATTTGTCCCTTTCTAGTTGTGAAGGAATAACTCCTTTTCTATTATCAAATCTGAAGAATACCCCAAAAAATTGTATCCAATATAATAGTATATAAATGTAAAAACAATACTTTATTAGATCTTATTATAAACAATAAAAAATATATAACAATAACAGACAAAATCACACCCAAATAAAAAATATATGCCGAACTAACCCCACTGAAACATAATGCTATACATCATATAGGTGATAACAGTCTCGAAATATCACATAAATAAATACAAAGACATCAGTTCAATACATCACCAAGGGTCGGCGGATTAGAGTGAAGCAAACCACCCCGTCGCGCGTTTCGCCTGCGCTTTTTCAAGGGGAACTTCTACTATCATCAAATCTGGTGGAACCCCACCTATCAACATAGGAGCCTTATATAAATACAGTGATTTACTAACTCCAATAAGGGATCCAAAACATCCCACTAGGGCAGTCCTCCCTAATTCGATGGACATAAAACATATAAGGTTTCCTTGTGAGACCCTCTACAGCGGGTGACACTTGTAGACAGAGGTGAGAAATCACAAGTTAGAATGTCATGCCTGACCTCCCCAACATGTTTCACCAGCTAAACTGGCTTCATCAGGGGATAGAGGTCCGGTGGAGACTATTTGACCCATTTTGGGTTTTTTTTTTTTGGAGCTGGTGCTTTTTTATACTAGTCAGAAGACTCCCATTTTGGCCAATACGTCGGAGTTCAAGAGATGACCCCCAAAGTGCACCATTACTGGTTATTCCCTACTCTTCTCTCTTACATGGAAAGAGCCACCAGGTACAGACTAGAATTTCCATAACCAGAAGGTTGGAAGCTGAACAGAATAACATCATGGACCTCATGTGGTCCCCAAGGTGCAACCCAAATCTAGATAGTAGATGACCATCCATCACTAAAATAATGTATCTTCATAGTCATAAGTCTCGCCCATGCCTTCTACTCATTCCCCCCGATCCAGCGCCTCTCCGAGCGCCCATCACTCATGAAGACGATCTTGCACTCTAATATTTAGCATGAAGACTGTCGAAACACTTCTTAAACTGCCATTTAACCCCCCTGCTCCTGCACACGAGCCGTCCCAGACATCGAGAGGCTCCATTGCTCTTCACGTCGTCTTCCACTCGTGTTGGAAAGACGCGAAGGCAACACCATTGATCAATTTTGATTTATTTTCTTCAGATTTTCCTTGGAGAATAAATTCGTCTTGTTCCCTGGATATGCTGAGCGGGTTCTTCGCTGCAGGAATCAATTTATTTCACCTTGTAAGAAAAGCGTCAACGAGGAAGATGATAAAGTGGCGCCAAAACAAAGGAACCGGCAAGACGAGTTCAATCAGCTCGGGTTCTACACCCTCCAGGTAGAAGGCAACCGGGGTTATCTTGCCTCCCAAATGTGTTATCAGGAGAATTTGGTGCGTGAAGTGCAAAGGGGGCGCTTTTCTAGAGAAAAATTTAGTTTAAAATTTTCATTGTGAAATTAAGATTTTTCCTTCTTCTAAATAATAATAAAAAACAAATACACAATTACATAATTTTTTCCATCCCTTCTAGTTCCTTCCGACAAAACCTAAAAAGAGGTGTAGATACTAGTGACAGAAAAAATAAATAAAATTGCATATATGGGCGTTCTGAGCAGAGCCGAACATTCCGCTCCCCTGTACTGGGAACTCCCATAGAATAGAATGGAGAACACAGCGCTCCCCTGTACTGGGAACTCCCATAGAATAGAATGGAGAACACAGCGCTCCCCTGTACTGGGAACTCCCATAGAAAGAATGGAGAACATAGCACTCCCCTGTACTGGGAACTCCCATAGAATAGAATGGAGAACACAGCTCTCCCCTGTCCTGGGAAAAAGCATAGAACACAATGGAGGACACAGCGCTCCCTGTACTGGGAACTCCCATAGAACAGAATGGAGAACACAGCGCTCCCTGTACTGGGAACTCCCATAGAACAGAATGGAGAACTCAGCGCTCCCCTGTACTGGGAACTTCCATAGAACAGAATGGAGAGAACTCAACGCTCCCCTGTACTGGTAACTCCCATAGAATAGAATGGAGAACACAGTGCTCTCCTGTGCTGGGAACTCCCATACGACAGAATTGAGAACACACCGCTCCCCTGTACTGGGAACTCCCATAGAATAGAATGGAGAACACAGTGCTCCCCTGTACTGGGAACTCCCATAGAACAGAATGGAGAACACAGCACTCCCCTGTACTGAGAACTCCCATAGAACAGAATGGAGAACACAGCGCTCCTCTGTACTGGGAACTCCCATAGAACAGAATGGAGAACACAGTGCTCCCTGTACTGGGAACTCCCATAGAACAGAATGGAGAACACAGTGCTGCCCTGTACTGGGAACTCCCATAGAACAGAATGGAGAACACAGCGCTCCCCTGTACTGGGAACGCCCATAGAGGAGAATGGAGAACACAGTGCTGCCCTGTACTGGGAACTCCCATAGAACAGAATGGAGAACACAGTGCTGCCCTGTACTGGGAACTCCCATATAACAGAATGGAGAAAACAGCGCTCTCCAGTACAGCGAACTCCCATAGAATAGAATGGAGAACACAGTGCTGCCCTGTACTGGGAACTCCCATAGAACAGAATGGAGAACACAGCACTCCCCTGTACTGGGAACTCCCATAGGACAGAATGGAGAACACAGCCCTCCCCTGTACTCGGAACGCCCATAGAACAGAATGGAGAACACAGAGCCCTGACTGCTGCCTGTGTCAGACTGACACAGATTATAATGTATTAGCATATATGAATATGAATTACTAAGTGTAAAAAAAAACAGTAACAGTTCTCCCTTCATCGGATTTAAAAAAAAAGTAAAAAACAAAAAGTAAAAAAAAAATAATAAAAAAATAAAATAAAAATAAATAAAATGTGCCTACATTACACACAAAAGAAAAACCCTACACATATTAGGTATCCACACGACCGTAATAACCTGTAGAATTAATCTAACAAGTTATTAAGTGTGAAATGTGAATGGTATAAAAATAAAAAATTGAAAAACAATTTTGCAATTATTTATAAGTGAACTTAAACTATTCCCCCATAAAGTACAACTTGTCTTGAATAAAACGAGGCCTCATCCAACTGCGTCATTGAAAAAAATAAAAAAGTTACAACTGTTGAAACGCAAGGAGGCAAAAACCAAATGTGCTGGTCATTAAGTAATTTTAAGGCTTAAAGGGCTAAAGGGGTTTTCGCACTACAGTGAATGGCTTTCAACATGTAAGGACAGGTAAATGAAGACTTTTACTAAATACATTGCTCTTTTGATATTAATCTAGTCCGAAGATTTTATCTGCTCTGAGTGCACACAAGTATCTCTAGGTTACCGTCCATATCTCCCTTCCTGATTAGACAGAGAGCAGAGAGTGATGTCACCATGGTCAGGAGATGAGAGAGATTTTATCTGCTCTGAGTGCACACAAGTGTCTCTAGGTTACCGTCCATATCTCCCTTCCTGATTAATAAAATAGATGGAGTTTCACAATTGCATGATCCTCCTTAATCCACAGAGGCTCTAAAGATCCACAGCTGACCATCTTCTTAATAAAAAATTTTTTTTTACCAACAGACAACGCGTTTCGTATCTGAAGGAGTCTTCGTTCACCATACATCTGTTTGTATCTTATTGGGGTATAACACAAGAGGGCGCTCTTTCTTTTTTCCCATTTAGTTTTATCCTTTCCCGATTAGACAGAGAGTGACATCACCACGGTTGGACGAGATTACATTGTTTACCTTTGGTAAGCTCTTGTTTTGACTCCTTGGATGGAACAGAGTCGTTATCTCTAACAAGATTAGATTGTTCACCTTTGATAAGCTCTAGTTTTCACCCCTTGGAGCTCTGTACACTACAGATTAAATCTCCTGGAGACATCTCATTGTTTCAGGCTCATATAAGAATAGCAGAGCTGAGATGTCAATCACTGCTATAGAACAACCCACAGCCTGAATCGGGAAGTGTGAATCTGAAGCCGCCTGTGAATCTGTGAAACAGCAAAGTGGAGGAAACCCCTTTAAGTGTAAAAACTTATGGTGTTCTCTGCTGTTATCAGCCAAGTATGGACTGAAATGATGCATATTAAAGGGGTTGTCTCACTACAAGGATTGCTTTTTATGTTAAAGATCTTGCACAAACAAGTCACTTTGCAATATGTGTCATTAACAGTGTCCTACCTATTCCTAGATATCCCCTCTTGTATGGGCTGCATCAGCTCCTCAGGTCGCTATAGCTACAGACCTGTTCAATCTCTCCTGATAGGCTGTCAGTGCTGGTTGCTATAGCTACAGACCTGTTTGATCTCTCCTGATAGGCTGCCAGCGCTGGTTGCTATAGCTACAGACCTGTTTGATCTCTGCTGATAGGCTGTCAGTGCTGGTTGCTATAGCAACAGACCTGTTTGATCTCTGCTGATAGGCTGGCAGTGCTGGTTGCTATAGCTACAGACCTGTTCAATCTCTCCTGATAGGCTGGCAGTGCTGGTTGCTATAGCTACAGACCTGGCTTCTACTGCAGCCTAGCAGAAGCCAGTAAACATGCCCCTGATTTCAAAATGAAACCAAGAAAACAGGACTGAGGTGAGATGAATCGATGTAGTGAGACAACCCCTTTAAGAGCAAATTGGCGAAACGCAGTGAAACACGAGTACATGAGTCAGAGCTTCCGAAGCCAGTGGCCTCCATGAATGGGAGAAGAGGAGCTTGGGGTTGGCATGGCGGCATTTGCATTAATTTCTCTTTATTCACCTCGTATAAACTTCCCGCTGTGCCGCCTCCTCCGTGCAGGGCTCAGAGCGCCTCCTCCTGTGACTTGGACTTTGGCGCTCGTACTTTGCATAATTGCGCGCCGCATGGATGTGTTCTCACTGATTGCAGCTAATTTTGCAGTCAACACATTTTTTTTTTCTTTTTAAAATGTACAATTCTATTAACTTAAAGGACTTGTCTGACATCAGCAAAATGGTGTCATTAAATCAAAGAAAAGACCCCCAGAGCTGTGGTGTCCATGACCAGTGCCCAAGCGATGCCCATTACAGACATCAACGTTGGGGAACATCAGAGCGGTGGCAGCTTATTCACATTTCACGCTAAATAACCTGTTAGATTAATGTGTAGTTTTTTTTTTTGTTTTTTGGGCATGTAACATATGCAGATTTTTTTTTTCATTAAATGATTTTTATTTTATTTATTGTATTTATTTTTTCCTCCCACACTATTATATGTTTTTTAACTTTTTTTCAATCCCATAAAGTGTAATTTTTTTTTCGGCACATCTATCATGTATTCGCAGACTCCTGTACACTCCTGTATGCTAATACATTACACTGTAGGTGAGTATGACACAGGCTGCTGTCAGGATAACACACAGTGCGCCCTGACAGCAGCCTTACTATACAGACAGCTCTGAGGCTACTCTAGGTCCCCAGGGCTGACTGTATAGATATTCCCCAGGCTCTATTGGGCTACTCTAGGTCCACAGGACTGACTGTATAGATATTCCCCAGGCTCTATTGGGCTACTCTAGGTCCTCCTGACTGTATAGATATTCCCAGGCTCTATTGGGTTACTCTAGGTCCCCAGGACTCACTTATAGATATTCCCCAGGCTCTATTGGGCTACTCTAGCTCCCCAGGGCTGACGGTATAGATATTCCCCAGGCTCTATTGGGCTACTCTAGCTCCCCAGGGCTGAATGTATAGATATTCCCCAGGCTCTACTGTGTCTCTAGGTCCCCAGGTCTGACTGTATAGATATTCCCCAGGCTCTACTGTGTCTCTAGGTCCCCAGGTCTGACTGTATAGATATTCCCCAGGCTCTATTGGGCTACTCTAGGTCTCCAGGACTGACTGTATAGATATTCCCCAGGCTCTATTGGGCTACTCTAGGTCCCCAGGGCTGACTGTATAGATATTCTCCAGGCTCTATTGGGCTACTCTAGGTCCCAGGGCTGACTGTATAGATATTCCCCAGGCTCTATTGGGCTACTCTAGGTCTCCAGGACTGACTGTATAGATATTCCCCAGGCTCTATTGGGCTACTCTAGGTCCTCAGGGCTGACTGTATAGATATTCTCCAGGCTCTATTGGGCTACTCTAGGACCCAGGGCTGACTGTAGAGATATTCCCCAGGCTCTATTGGGCTACTCTAGGTCTCCAGGACTGACTGTATAGATATTCCCCAGGCTCTATTGGGCTACTCTAGGTCCCCAGGGCTGACTGTATAGATATTCCCCAGGCTCTATTGGGCTACTCTAGGTCTCCAGGACTGACTGTATAGATATTCCCCAGGCTCTATTGGGCTACTCTAGGTCCCCAGGGCTGACTGTATAGATATTCCCCAGGCTCTATTGGGCTACTCTAGGTCCCCAGGGCTGACTGTATAGATATTCCCCAGGCTCTATTGGGCTACTCTAGGTCCCAGGGCTGACTGTAGAGATATTCCCCAGGCTCTATTGTGCTACTCTAGGACCCAGGGCTGACTGTATAGACATTCCCCAGGATCTATTGGGCTACTCTAGGTCCCCTGGGCTGACTGTATAGATATTCCCCAGGCTCTATTGGGCTACTCTAGGTCCCAGGACTGACTGTATAGACATTCCCCAGGATCTATTGGGCTACTCTAGGTCCCCCGGGCTGACTGTATAGATATTCCCCAGGCTCTATTGGGCTACTCTAGGTTCCAGGGCTGACTGTATACAAATTCCCAGGATCTATTGGGCTACTCTAGGTCCCCAGGGCTGACTGTATAGATATTCCCCAGGCTCTATTGTGCTACTCTAGGTCCCAGGTCTGACTGTATAGATATTCCCCAGGCTCTATTGGGCTACTCTAGCTCCCCAGGGCTGACTGTATAGATATTCCCCAGGCTCTATTGGGCTACTCTAGCTCCCCAGGGCTGACTGTATAGATATTCCCCAGGCTCTATTGGGCTACTCTAGGTCCCCAGGGCTGTCTGTATAGATATTCCCCAGGCTCTACTGTGTCTCTAGGTCCCCAGGTCTGACTGTATAGATATTCCCCAGGCTCTATTGGGCTACTCTAGCTCCCAAGGGCTGACTGTAGAGATATTCCCCGCGCTAGTGGGCTACTCTCGCTCCCCTGGGCTGACTGTATAGATATCCCCAGGCTCTATTGGGCTACTCTAGCTCCCCAGGGCTGACTATAGATATTCCCCAGGCTCTACTGTGTCTCTAGGTCCCCAGGTCTGACTGTATAGATATTCCCCAGGCTCTACTGTGTCTCTAGGTCCCCAGGTCTGACTGTATAGATATTTCCCAGGCTCTATTGGGCTACTCTAGCTCCCACTGACTGTATAGATATTCCCCGCTCTATTGGGCTACTCTAGGTCCCCAGGGCTGACTGTATAGATATTCCCCAGGCTCTATTGGGCTACTCTAGGTCCCCCTGACTGTATAGATATTCCCCAGGCTCTATTGGGCTACTCTAGGTCCCCAGGACTGACTGTATAGATATTCCCAGGCTCTATTGGGCTACTCTAGGTCCCCAGGGCTGACTGTATAGATATTCTCCAGGCTCTATTGGGCTACTCTAGGTCCCAGGGCTGACTGTATAGATATTCCCAGGCTCTATTGGGCTACTCTAGGTCCCCAGGGCTGAATATATATATATATATATATATATATATATATATATATATATATATATATATATATATATATATATACATATATACACATACATACACACATACAGTTAGGGCCAGAAATATTTGGACAGTGACACAAGTTTTGCGAGTTGGGCTCTGCATGCCACCACATTGGATTTGAAATGAAACCTCTACAACAGAATTCAAGTGCAGATTGTAACGTTTAATTTGATGGGTTAAACAAAAATATCTGATCGAAAATGTAGGAATTGTACACATTTCTTTACAAACACTCCCCATTTTAGGAGCTCAAAAGTAATTGGACAAATAAACATAACCCAACCAAAATATTTTTAGTTTCAATATTTTGTGGCGAATCCTTTGGAGGCAATCACTGCCTTAAGTCTTGAACCCATGGACATCACCAGACGCTGGTTTCCTCCTTCTTAATGCTTTGCAGGCCTTTACAGCCGCAGCCTTCAGGTCTTGCTTGTTTGTGGGTCTTTCCGTCTTAAGTCTGGATTTGAGCAAGTGAAATGCATGCTCAATTGGGTTGAGATCTGGTGATTGACTTGGCCATTGCAGAATGTTCCACTTTTTGGCACTCATGAACTCCTGGGTAGCTTTGGCTGTATGCTTGGGGTCATTGTCCATCTGTACTATGAAGCGCCGTCCGATCAACTTTGCAGCATTTGGCTGAATCTGGGCTGAAAGTATATCCCGGTACACTTCAGAATTCATCCGGCTTCTCTTGTCTGCTGTTATGTCATCAATAAACACAAGTGACCCAGTGTCATTTAAAGCCATGCATGCCCATGCCATCACGTTGCCTCCACCATGTTTTACTGAGGATGTGGTGTGCCTTGGATCATGTGCCGTTCCCTTTCTTCTCTAAACTTTTTTCTTCCCATCATTCTGGTACAGGTTGATCTTTGTCTCATGTGTCCATAGAACACTTTTCCAGAACTGAGCTGGCTTCTTGAGGTGTTGTTCGGCAAATTTAACTCTGGCCTGTCTATTTTTGGCATTGATGAATGGTTTGCATCTAGACGTGAACCCTTTGTATTTATTTTCATGGAGTCTTCTCTTTACTGTTGACTTAGAGATAGATACACCTACTTCACTGAGAGTGTTCTGGACTTCAGTTGATGTTGTGAACGGGTTCTTCTTCACCAAAGAAAGTATGCGGCGATCATCCACCACTGTTGTCATCCGTGGACGCCCAGGCCTTTTGGAGTTCCCAAGCTCACCAGTCAATTCCTTTTTTCTCAGAATGTACCCGACTGTTGATTTTGCTACTCCAAGCATGTCTGCTACCTCTCTGATGGATTTGTTCTTTTTTTCAGCCTCAGGATGGTCTGCTTCACATCAATTGAGAGTCCTTTGACCGCATGTTGTTGGTCACAGCAACAGCTTCCAAATGCAAAAACCACACACCTGGAATCAACCCAGACCTTTTAACTACTTCATTGATTACAGGTTAACGAGGGAGACGCCTTCAGAGTTAATTGCAGCCTTAGAGTCCATTGTCCAATTACTTTTGGTCCCTTAAAAAAGAGGAGGCAATGCATTACATAGCTATGATTCCGAAACCCTTTCTCCAATTTGGATGTGGAAACTCTCATATGGCAGCTGGGAGTGTGCACTTTCAGCCCATATTATATATACAATTCTAGTTCTGAACATGTTTTTGAAAACAGCTAAAATAACAAAACTTGTGTCACTGTCCAAATATTTCTGGCCCTAACTGTATGTATGTGTGTATATATATATATATATATATATATATATATATATATATATATATATTATATATATACACATATATATATATATATACATATATATATATATATACATATATATATATATATATATATATATACATATATATACACATATATACACTCCCCAGGCTCGATTGGGCTACTCTAGGTCCCAGGACTGACTGTATATATATCCCCCAGGCTCTATTGGGCTACTCTAGGTCCCAGGGCTGACTGTATAGATATTCCCCAGGCGCTATTGGGCTACTCTAATTCCCCAGGGCTGACTGTATAGATATTCCCCAGGCTCTATTGGGCTACTCTAGGTCCCAGGGCTGACTGTATAGATATTCCCCAGGCTCTATTGTGCTACTCTAGGTCCCAGGGCTGACTGTATAGATGTTCACCAGGCTCTATTGGGCTACTCTAGGTCCCAGGACTGACTGTATAGATATTCCCCAGGCTCTATTGGGCTACTCTAGGTCTCCAGGGCTGACTGTATAGATATTCCCCAGGCTCTATTGGGCTACTCTAGGTCCCAGGACTGACTGTATAGATATTCCCCAGGCTCTATTGGGCTACTCTAGGTCCCCAGGGCTGACTGTATAGATATTCCCAGGCTCTATTGGGCTACTCTAGGCCCCCTGACTGTATATTCCCTAGGCTCTATTGGGCTACTCTAGGTCCCAGGGCTGACTGTATAGATATTCCCAGGCTCTATTGGCTATTCTAGGTCCCAGGGCTGACTGTATAGATATTCCCCAGGCTCTATTGGGCTCCTCTAGGTCCCCAGGGCTGACTGTATAGATATTCCCCAGGCTCTATTGGGCTACTCTAGGTCCCAGGACTGACTGTATAGATATTCCCCAGGCTCTATTGTGCTACTCTAGGTCCCAGGACTGACTGTATAGATATTCCCAGGCTCTATTGGGCTACTCTAGGTCCCAGGGCTGACTGTATAGATGTTCCCAGGCTCTATTGTGCTACTCTAGGTCTCAGGGATGACTTGTATAGAATTCCCAGGCTCTATTGGGCTACTCTAGGTCCCGGGACTGACTGTATAGATATTCCCCAGGCTCTATTGGGCTACTCTAGGTCCTCAGGGATGACTTTATAGATATTCCCCAGGCTCTATTGGGCTACTCTAGGTCCAGGACTGACTGTATAGATATTCCCCAGGCTCTATTGGGCTACTCTAGGTCCCCAGGGCTGACTGTATAGATATTCCCCAGGCTCTATTGGGCTACTCTAGGTCCCCCTGACTGTATAGATATTCCCCAGGCTCTATTGGGCTACTCTAGGTCCCCAGGGCTGACTGTATAGATATTCCCCAGGCTCTATTGGGCTACTCTAGGTCCCAGGGCTGACTGTATAGATATTCCCAGGCTCTATTGGGCTACTCTAGGTCCCCAGGTCTGACTGTATAGACATTCCCCAGGCTGTATTGGGTTACTCTAGGTACCCCTGACTGTATAGATATTCCCTAGGTTCTATTGGGCTACTCTAGGTCCCCAGGGCTGACTGTATAGATATTCTCCATTCTGTTCTATGGCAGTTCCCAGTACAGGGGAATGCTGTGTTCAGGGACCCATTCTCAAGACAGCTGCCAGTCCTAGTGGTAGGACCCGCGCCTATGAGACTTTGATGACCAACCCTAGCAATAAGCCATCAAAGTCAATGGTGGGAACACCCCTTTAATATACCCCACCCTCAACTTTAATGTAATCGGACTAAAATGAGTTGTCGCTATAATATACATCGCTAAACTCCCAATGAACATCTTTGCTGCCGATTAGTAAATTCATAGATTTAGAATCCATGTGGATAAAAGGAAAAGCTAAATCACCTTTCTATATGGAAATATGAATGTATTCAATCCTGACCGGCGCCTCCAGGTCAGCGCTGCCGTAGCCTCGAGTTTAACGAATCTATATGAAAATTTCAGATATGTTATAAAATATGATTGAATTATTAGTAAATGGCTCGAAACCTCACATTCCCGGAATCAAATGTAATTTTTTTTCTCGTGTAAATGTGGATCTTACTCAGCAGAAGACACCATGAAATAGCTAGAAAAATGCTTAAAGGGGTTTTGCCACAAAGTAAAATTGATGTGGGAAGCTTGCAAATTAAATAACAAACATTTTCACCATTCATCATTATTAAAAATTCTGCACCGTTTTTTGTTTTAGCTGCTCCTTTAGTGATCCATTGTTTACAGCTGTTCCAGGGGATACGACCAGGGCTGAGAGCTCCTCACTCCTGGTCGCACATGCTCAGACATCACCTCTCCTCTCAGGCAGCTACTGAGTGTTCAAACCCCGGGTGCTGTCATTGTACTTCAGTCTTCTATTCTCCTTAGTAATTAGTCAAACAGTGCAAGTAAATAAAAAAAAAAACCTCAATGTGGTCTGTGCATTGATAAGAGAAAAAAAAACAAAACACAGGTTTGGTACCTGCAGGGATTTGAACTAGGACCTTGTGCCTGGTGGCAAAAACATTTTACCTCTCAGCTACTCGCAATGCTTTACATAAACAGATTTTCTTTGATACAGAGAGGAAGGCTGGTGATGTCATCCTGTGGGTCACATGATAGGCAATTCAAACACATCACACACGCCCCCTTCTGAGTACACAGAGCTGGATGCAGAAGGTATGAAATGAGATTGTGGCAAAACCCCTTTAAAGCTGCAGAAAAAAATTCTCAAAAAGTTGTGATGCAGCAGTAAGAGGTTAAGTCATGTCGGAACCAACCCTTGCGGTTGTTGCTGACTACCCCAGAACCCATAGGATAACATAAGGAAGAGTAAGGCTATGTCCACACTGCATAAGAAAACGATCGGATCTCTGGCGCTTTTCGTTTTTTAAAAACGCCGCAGACACAAAAAAACCCCCACACAAAACCCCCCAAAAAATAAAAAAACACAACAAACAACCCCCAGAAAAAACACCCAAAACAAAAACCCCAACCCCAACCACCCAATGCAAAGTTATCTCCACAGCTCGTCTATTGGAAGCGGCGTATTATACAACATGCTGTATAATACGCCGGCGCTTCTCATTTTCTTGCCGTCTTCCCGTACAATACAATGGTAAAGGGGGACGTCAGGAAAATGAGAAGCGACCGCGGCTTTGGTCACAAAGCGTGTCAAAAGCCGCGGTCCTGCATCGGAGAAAATGGCCGCTTTTGGGCCGTTTTTTGTCTGATGTAGTGTAGCCTAAGTAACACGAACACTTTGTAGGGTGAAAATGTAATCCTACAAACAATGCTCTTATACTGTATAGAGCAGTACGGAATGGTAGTACCGCCTATACGTAGAGAGGTGCTATAGACCGCAATCACTGCATGACCTCACTAATACATGTAAGAGTAGTTACAGGCCATGTTATAGTTACCGCACTGTACTGTAGGAGGTGATATAGAACCACCAATCACTGCATGCACCCACTAATACATGTAAGAGTAGTACGGACATGTAGTACCGCACTGTACTGCTAGTGAGGAGCTATAGCCACAATCACTGCATGTACCTCACTAATACATGTAAGAGCAGTAAGGACAGTAGTACCGCACTGTTACTGTTAGAGAGGAGCTATAGACCGCCAGTCATGCATGCACATCATTAATACATGTAAGAGCTGTACAGGACATGTAGTAGCACTGAACTGTAGAGAGGAGCTATAGACCACCAATCCTGCATGCACCTCACTTACTACATGTAAGAGCAGTCAGGAATGTAGTACTGCCCTGTACTGTAGGAGAAAGGGGGTGGGGGGGGGGGGGGGGGGGGGAGGGGCCCCCCCCCCCCCCGGCGGCTATAGGGACGCAATCACTGCATGCACCTCACTTATACATGTAAGAGCGTACAGGACATGTAGTACCGCACTGTACTGTAGAGAGGCGCTATAGACCGCCAATCACTGCATGCACCTCACTAATACATGTAAGAGCAGTGCAGCCGCTCGGCTATCTATGAAGGTTTAGAGGGGACTGGTTGCAGAATGATAGATGGAGTCAAACCCAGAGAAAGGAGGGGAGAGGTCACCTACCATGGAGCAGGACTCAGCATGTGCCGAACATGTGCTGGGGATGGGGGCGATGTGCACCATGGAAGACTCCTGCTGATTGGCTGAGCCTCAAACAATCAATGCTCCCTTTAGAGGCTGCAGCAGTGATATCCACAGGGGTGGGAAAGGCATTAGAGGAGAGAAGCTGAGCTCTGTGATATATAGGGTTATATGATAGAGGAGAGAAGCTGAGCTCTGTGATATATAGGGTTATATGATAGAGGGAGAGGAGCGAGCTCTGTGTTATAAAGGGTTATATGATAGAGGGTGAGAAGCTGAGCTCTGTGATATATAGGGTTATATGATAGTGGGAGAGAAGCAGTGAGGCTCTGTGATATATAGGTTATATGATGTGGGGAGAAGCTGACCTCTGTGATATTTAGGGGTTATATGTTAGAGGGAGAGAAGCTGGCTCTGTGATATATAAGGTTATATGATAGGGAGAGGAGCTGAGTCTGTGATTTTATTAGGTGTTATACGATAGAGGAGAGAAGCTGAGCTCTGTGATATATAGGGTTATATGATAGAGGAGAGGAGTGTGCTCTGTGATATATAAGGTTATATTGATAGTGGAGAGATGCTGAGCTCTGATGATATATAAGGGTTATATGATAGAGGAGAGAAGTGAGCTCATGTGATTTATAGGGTTATATGATAGAGGAGTGGAGTGAGCTCTGTGATATTTTAGGGTTTAATGATAGAGGAGAGGAAGCTGAGCTCTGTGATATATAGGGTTATCTGATTAGAGGATAGAAGCTGAGCTCTGTGTTACTAGGGTTATATGATAGAGGGAGAGAAGCTGTGCTTGTGATATATAGCATTTATATGTAGAGAGAGAAGCTGAGCTCTGATGATATATAGGGTTACTATGATAGAGGAGAGGAGTTGAGCTCTGTGTTATTATAGGGTTTATAGGGATAGAGGAGAGGAGCTGTGCTTGTAATATATAGGGTTATATGATAGAGGAGAGGAGCTGAGGCTCTGTGAATATATATAGGGTTATATGATAAAGGAGAGGAGCTCTGTGGATATATAGGGTTATATGATAGATGGAGAGTGAGTGAGCTCTGTGATATAAGTAGGGTTATTTGATCTAGAGGGTGAGAAGCTGTGATCTGTGATATATAGGGTTATAAGATAGAGAGAAGGTGCTGAGCTCTGATGATATATAGGGCTTTATGATAGAGGGAGGAGCGGAAGCTCTGTGATATATAGGTGTTATATGATAGAGGGAGGAAGCTTGAGCTCTGTGTATATAGGGTTATTATGATAGAGGAGAGAAGTGAGCTCTGTGATATATTGGGTTATATGATAGGAGGATCTGAGATCTGTGATTATTGGGTTATTGATTTGAGGAGAGGAGCTGAGCTCTGTGATATATAGGGTTATATGATAGAGGAGAGGAGCTGAGCTCTGTGATTATATAGGGTTATATGTAGAGGTGAGGAGCTGAGCTCTGTGTTATATAGGGTTATATGATAGGAGGAAGATGAGCTCTGGGATAAATAGTGTTATATGATAGAGGAGAGAAGCTGAGCTCTGTGATATTAGGGTTATATGATAGAGGAGAGGAGCTGAGCTCTTGATATATAGGGTTTAATGATCGAGGAGAGGAGCTGAGCTCTGTGATATATAGGGTTATATGATAAGGAGAGGAGCTGAGCTCTGTGATATATAGGGTTTTTGATAGAGGGAGGAACTGAGCTCTGTGATATATAGGGTTATATGATAAGAGGGAGGAAACTGAAGCTCTGTGATATATAGGGTTATATGATAGAGTGACAGGAGTCTGTGTTATATAGGGTTTATGTAGAGGAGCTGAGCTCTGTGGATATATAGGGTTTTATGTAGAGGAGAGGACTGCGCTCTGTGATTTATAGGGTTATATGATAGAGGGAGAGAAGCAGGCTCTGTGATATATAGCGTTATATGATAGAGGAGCTGAGCTCTGTGCTATATAGGATATATGATAGACGTGAGGAAGCTGTGTCTGTGATATATAGGGTTATATAATAGAGATGAGAAGCTGAGCTCAGTGATATATAGGGTTATCTGATAGAGGAGGAGGAGCTGAGCTCTGTGATATATGGGTTATATGATAGAGGAGAGGAGCTGGCTCTGTGAATATATAGGGTTATATGATAGAGGAGAAGGAGTGAGCTCTGTGATATATAGGGTTATATGATAGAGGAGAGAAGCTGAGCTCTGTGATATTCAGTGTTGGACATCAGGACCTTGGGCTCACCAGAGAGAATCACAGCTATACTACACCACACAGGTTCTGTCAGAGTAATACAGAGCTGATGTGCCAATCGCCCACAGCCTGACTGGGAAGAGACAGGATGCATGGACAAAAGCTGCTTTTGGCTCTGATACAGCGTGGTGGAACAACCCCTTTAACCAGCTTATTCTTCACCAAGTCTGAAGTTCACATTTACACTCTGGGGACAAGCTGACGAGCGCACGGGCTAAAATACTTTGGTAAAACAACATTGTCTGATGTCATTATCATAATGAAAGCTCAGTTATGAAGGGGACATAAAAAAAAAACCTTTGCAACAAGAAATAGGAAAAAAAAACCCTTTGTCAGACCCGCCTGGTAAACACTGGCCACGGCCACAAATCAATTACGAAAGAATCATTTTTCAAAAAACCGCTGAAAACTAAAGGGCCAATTTCCAGGCCCCGCCCCGCCCCCACAAAAAAAGGGACCCTCGCTAAAATGAAATTGTAATTTTTGGGGGAAAGAAGAAGTTTTTAACCCCCCTTTACGCCCGCCCCCCAATTTTTCCCTTTCCCCGGGTGGGGGTCTTCGTCTTGTGGATGTCTTTTGGGTCGCGGGCCGACTTTGGGGGTTTGCGCGCCCGGGGCCGGCAGCTGGCTGAGATCGGGGTGTATACACCCCCTGATCCCAGAGCACCCGGCAAGCATCGGGGAGGGGGAGGGAAAACCTCTGAAAACCCGGTGCTTTCCCCCTTTTTCGGGGGTCCCTTAAACCGAAGCCCCAATAAAAAGGGTTTTCCCCTGTCTGCCCGGTGATGGGAACCCCGGGGCCCAAAAGGGCCCGGGGAAAACCGGCGGGACAGCCCAACCCCTGGGGCCCTAGATGGGCCCCGGGGCGGGTCTTTTTAAATTACCCAGTGCCCAGGGCAGACTGGGGCCTTCCTGATAAATTTCCCTGGGGTAAAAGGTCACATTTTTAGAAGGGTATTAGATATATGAAAAATTAAATATAAAAAAAAAAATTGTCCCCCAGTTCCCCCTTTAGGGTTTTTTTAAAAAAAAAGTAAAAAAAAAAAAAAAAAAATTTGAAAAAAAGGGAAAAAAAAAAAAAATAAATTTAAAAAAAAATTTTTTTAAATAAAAAATAACTGTGTTTACTTACAACACAAAAGACCCTACACTTATTAAAGGGACAACAAAACCCCCTTAAACCGGGAGAATGAATCTACAATTTTTTAAATGTGAAATGTGAATGGTGTAAAAAAAAAATAAATTAAAAAAAAATTAAAAAAATAAAAATTCTGCCCAATTTTTTTAAAAGCGAATTTAACTATTCCCCCCTAAAGTACAATTGTTGAATTAAAAAGAGGGCCCCATCCCAAATGCGTCATTGAAAAAAAAAAAAAATTAAACGGGTTTAAACCGGGACAAAAACTAAAAAAATTTTTTTGGTATTAAGGACTTTTCAGGCCCCGGGGTTAAAGGGGTTTAAAAAAAAAAAAAACGGGAAAAAAAAATTGAAAACAGTGAAGAGGGGAGGAGAAAATTTTTGAAAGGCAAAAAACATTAAAATTTTTTTAAAGAAATTTTTTATCAGTCACCCCTTTTTTGGGGGGGTCCCTTTTTCACCAGGCCTTTTCCATTGGGGGGTAAATTTAAATACTGGAAGGGTTTGGGATTTATGGGTAAAGGGGTGCTGCAGTATTTGGGAGGGCAGGAAATTATTTTTTTGGGGACCCCCTTACCCCCCTTTTTAGTTACCCCCCTTTGAAACCCTGCAAAACCCCAATTTGGGGGTGCCCCCTTTAAGTACATCCAAATCTTGCAATTGAATAGGGTTAAAGCCCAAACCCGAATTTACTCTTTCATGATGAGGGGCAAAACCAAAATGAAACAGTGTCTGCAGGGGAAAAATTGGGGGGGGCATGAACCCATTCCCATTTTCAAAACTGGATGTGATTGAGGGAAGCTAATGCCAAAAGGGCTTTGCAGCCCCCGGTCAAATTTTTTTTATGAGCTTTTTGGGAAAATTTTTAAATTTCCAGTGGGCAACCCCGCTTTTAAATTTTTACACCCTACACGGTGCCTTTTCCCGATGAGAAAAACCTTTTCCCCTTGAGCCCCTCGGGTCAACCAACCAGTTGTCCCATTCTGCATTGATGAGGGGCAAACAACCTGAAAAAAGCTGTTGCCGGGAAAAATATCTGGTTGGCATTAAAAATTATTCACAAATTTCCCTTTTTGGGTGCAACATGCCCAAAGGCTTTTCAGCGTCCCCAGTAAATTTTTCAAGAGCTTTTTGGAATATATTAAATTTCCAGTGGAAACAACCCCCATATAGTTTTTTAAAACCCAAAAAGGCCTCCCCTGATAAGAAACGTTTCCCCCTTTTCCCAGCTTTCCCCTTGGGGCCTCCCCACCCAGCCAACCAGGAGCCTTTTTCTGGGACTGATGAGGGGCCCAAAAAGGCCCGAAGCCCGCTTAATGCAGATGAATATCTGGGGTTTTCTTTAATTTCCCCTTCACATTGCAAAGGGGTCGTGAGTCAGTTAACTTGAAGAATGGTACATCCAACAGGTGGCGCGGCAGGTCCCCTTTGCTATATCCCCTAAACCCTTTTATTTGCCAAAGATGAGGACAAACAACCCGAAAAAGCATGAGATGAGTTTAGGGTTGTCATTAATCCCATTCACATTGAAAGACTCCATGACCTGGACATGACTTGAGGAAAGCTACATCCAATAAGTAGTGGTGACAGTAGTTTTTTCCCCTTGACTTTTTAAAACCTTTTTTTTAAAGGGGTTTGGCAAAAGAAAAATGAGGTGGGAATTTGGGAAATTAAATAAAAAAAATTTTCATCTTTTTAAAAATATTTGCACCTTTTTTGTTTTGCAGTCCTTTTTGTTGCTTAAAAAAATATACCTCCCCTTTCTCAGTACCCCATCTTTTCCTTTTTTAGTAATCACTCACATCGCTGCTGAGCGGAGTTCGCCCCCGGGGTGTGAAATTCAACCCCACCCTCTTTATCCTTAGAATCAACACACCCTGCTAGGATGTTTCACCCAGGTCTGTTTCTACTCCCACCCCTTTACTCCTTGAAAACACAACCCCACTGGAGCGAATGTTCGACCCAGGGGGCTCGCATTTACTCCTGTCCTCTGGCCCCTTAGAAATCCACACAACACTCTGAGGGGTTGGTTCACCCATGTTTAAAATTCTACTCCACCCTTTTTTCTCCTTAGTAACCCAAAACACAACTTTAAAACCCTCCCTTTTTTAACCCCCCGTATTTAAAACCCCGGTGCTTTTAAAATTTTTCTACTCCCCCCTCTGTACTCTTAGTAATCACCCCTTTCACTGTGACGAGGGGTTTTCAACCCCGGGTGCGTTTTTTACTCCACCCTCTGTATTTTAGTAATAAAACACTCACGCGAGCGAGTGTTCCCCCCCAGGGTGTCATTCTACCCCTGTCCTCTTTTCTCTATGAGAGTTAAAATTCCCTAATTGCGGGGTCCCTTTCGAGGTTTGAAAGCGAAAATTTTAACCCAAAATGCGCCCTAAAATTACCCCGGGTGAACTAACCAAAGGGCAGAAAAATAAAAAAAAACCCCAAATGGGGATGGCACTGAGACAAAAAAAAAAAATCTCGATTGGTCCTCAAGGGATTTGGGCTGGACCCCATCTTAGAAGGTAGAGGCCTAACCTAAACTATTTTTGAAACTACCAACAGCCTTTCAAAAAACAGACCTTTGTTTTGACAGCATGAGCACACTGGGGGAAAGGCATGGTGATGTCAAGTCTGTGGTTCTTTTGTATGCGTTAAACAAACGCAATACAGTGAAGCAGATAAAAAAGGCATAAAATCCTTTGTGGAAAAACCCCCTTTTGGTTTCAGTGGAGGGCTAAGGGGTATATAAGTCCCCACACAATAAATGGTTTCTTTGAAGGGAAAAAATGTTACCTCTTTAGAGGCCCAAAAATTCAAAAAAATTTAAAGGGGTTTTTGGAATCAAAGTTAAGGGGGTCCCCCAAAAATGGGTTTTTTAATCACTTTCCAAATATGGGTCATCAAAAAAAAGTAAAGGGCCTGCAAGCTACACCCCTTCCTTAAATCCTTTTGATTTCCTGACGGTTTACATTAGACACCCCCGGAGAAATTTGGGCCCGCGCTTGCTTTTGTTTGCACTTCAAATTATGGCGGGGAAAAAATAAACCAGCTTTGAAAGGGATGGGAGAAAGATCCTGTTTTTTTTGTATGAGCGTTTTTCTCAACTCCACCCTCAAACCCACCAACGGGCAAGTTTTTTCGGGTTTTCCCAGTAAGCACAGGTAAATTAATTATTGTCATGCTTCTTTGGGATCCTGAAAAGGTGATATAATTGTCAGTGCATTCAGTGGGAGACCCTGAAAAACTGACCTTTTGGGTGGGTTTGAGGATTTGAGTTTTAAACAGGTATAGAGAACCACGGTTGTAATGTAATTTATCTCAGTAAACATGCAGACGTCCCTGGTCCGCCCCCCCCCCTTCTTTCCCCTTGCGCGCCGAAAAAAAGAAAGAAAGCTCCCTGCTGAGCTTTATCTTCCCCCTGGCAAAAGGGGGAAAAAATAAAACGCTTTTAAAGCTTTGGCAAATACAGTTTCCTCTGGGGATTACCCAAAAATTTTTGTCAACTACAGAGAGAGTCCCAGGAGTGCATGGGGGGTGGAGTGAGACATCACAGAGGAGGTACTTGTTTTTTTTTAAACACAGCAAGACAACATCTCTTTTTTCAAGCCTCGAGAGGGGAGTATCAGCCTGTTAGGTGAGGAACTCACTCTTGGCAAAACCCCTTTAACCCCTTAACGACCGCCCGCCGACTTTAGACGTCGCTGCAGACATGGGGGGTTTGCGGCGCCGCAATTGCGCTGGGATCGGGGCTGTACGACATAGCCCTGATCCCAGAGCTTGTCCTGCGAGCACCGGGTTGCGCAGGAAACCTCCGCTCCCCGGTGCTTTAACCCTTTGATTGCAGCGGATCGTCACCGCAGCACAATCAAAAGGTTTCCCTGCTCTGTCCGGTGATTGGAACACCCGGTCACCCGACAGAGCATGGGGAACGGCTGCACAGTCAGCCCTGGGGACCTGGAGTGGCCCCAGAGCTGTCTGTATATCAAGCCAGTGACCAGGGCACACTGTGTGCTGTCCTTATCACTGCCTGCGTCAGACTGACACAGATTAGAATGGATTAGCATATATCATTATGCTAATACATTACACAGTGTAAAAAAAAAATTAATTTTTTTTTAAACAATTCTCCCTTCATGGGAGTAAAAAAAAACAAACATAAAAAGTGTAAAAAAAAAAAAATAAAAATAAATATTTAATAAAAAAAATAATTGTGCATAAATTACACACACGAAAAAAACCTACACATATTTGGGTATCCACCACGACCGTAATAACCTGTAGAATTAATCTAACAAGTTATTAAGTGTGAAATGTGAATGGTATAAATAATTGCAGTATTTTTTTTTTTTACAAGTGAACTTAAACTATTCCCCCATAAAGTACAACTTGTCTCGAATAAAACGAGGCCTTATCCAAATGCGTCATTGAAAAAATAAAAAAGTTACAACTGTTGAAACGCAAGGAGGCGAAAACTAAAAAGATGTTCTGGTCATTAACTGCTTTTCAGGCGTTCGGCTTTAGGGGTTAAGGAAAGGGATTGCACTAATAATTGATACTCAAAAATAAGTGACTAGGCTACTGGCAACGAAATGGTCCGGGTGCAGTAATTCTAAGAAAGCATCGACGTATTGAACACGGTGCTCGCTAAATGAGTCTTCCTGATAGTTGTGTCAATAGCTTGTTGGTTTTTGATCTGTGGTCCAGGCGCCGTTTACCTTCAGCTTATTATTATTGCCAAGGTTAATATGTGTTTGTTACTCCTCAGGATTAAGAAAATCCATAATTGAAACCCAACTACGTGTGGGGGGTGGGAAGACCGAGGACTAAGCCCCATATTTCTCGCCTTCATGGTCCTAGTGTTTTCGGAAGTGTAATTTGTTGGTGTTTGTAGGTTAATTAGATTTTTTCAGTGAAACGCAATTTGTCGAGAGTAAAGCAACAGATCGATCCCGGAGGTTACGTATCACAGGGGTTTCTCCACCGTGTGGACTCTTTATTTACTGCTAGACCATAATCTAATATTTATAATGTGTTCCAGCCCAAGGGAGAACAAGGCAACGCCTCTCTTTTTGCAAGCATGTTATGGGCACATGATATTGCTACAAATTAATTACGAGGCAACAGATCACACATGAACAGACACGATCCAATATGAGCAATATAAGGACAATATCAGACCTATTTAGACAGCATGGTTGCCCATAAGCAAATTGTTCTCTTGACACAAGGATGAATGCAAAGAAATATAAGTACACACATTTTTTTTTCCAGACTTTGAATAAATAAACTTTTTATGTTAATACTCAATACAATTTTATTCAAAAATAATAAAAAAAAAAAAAAAAAAAAAAAAAAAAAGATCAGGTTACAGGCTGCCTATAGAAGTCTATGGAGTGGGGAGGGGTAAAAAGAGGAAATGGCTGAAGAGAGACATATTGCTACGAATTATTTACGAGGCAACAGATCACACGTTAACAGATGTGATCCACTATGAGCCATCTAAGGACAATATTAGACCTATTTACACAGAGTGGTTGCCCATAAACAGCAGTGATTAGCAAAATTACTCTATTGACACAAGGATGAATGCAGAGACATAGAAGCACACGCAGATT
This sequence comes from Phyllomedusa bahiana, assembly GCA_025379985.1. Classification (NCBI taxonomy): domain Eukaryota; kingdom Metazoa; phylum Chordata; class Amphibia; order Anura; family Hylidae; genus Phyllomedusa; species Phyllomedusa bahiana. Next base: position 49,915 of record JAODAL010027535.1, read on the forward strand.
TTGAGACAGACTTTGCATAAATCAACAGTAGAAGTGAATACTCAATACAAGTTTCTTCCAAAATACTACAAAAAAAAGAGATCAGGTTACAGGCTGCCTATAGAAGTCTATGGAGTGGGGAGGGGGAAAAAGAGGAAATGGCCGAAGAGAGACATATTGCTAAGCATTATTTACGAGGCAACAGATCACACGTGATCCAGGGGTAAAAAGAGGGAATGGCTGGAGAGAGACATGTGCAGGCTGTTGAAAGCTCTAGTAAGTGTTGTAGCTTAAAAACACAGACAAACTCACAGCTTCTAAAATACTGCAGAAAAAAGGATCAGATTACAGGCTGCCTATAGAAGTCTATGGAGTGGGGATGGGTAAAAAGAGGCAAAAAAAAAAAGAGGACTGTAATGCTACACATTATTTACGAGGCAACAGATGAGCAATATAAGGACAATATCAGACCTATTTAAACAGAGTGGTTGCCCATAAGCAGCAGTGATTAGCAAAATTGTACTATTGACACAAGGATAAATGCAAAGAAATATAAGTACACACAGATTTTTCGACAAACATTGCATAAATCAACAGTACAAGTGAATACTCAATACAACTTTCTTCCAAAACACTGCAAAGAAAGGGATCAGGTTACAGGCTGCCTATAAGAGTGTATGGAGTGGGGAGGGGTAAAAAGAGGAAATGGCTGAAAAGAGACATGTGCAGGCTGCTAAAAGCTCTAGTAAGTGTTATATCTTAAAAACAGTCTCCACCCACTAGCACAGTATAGGAGACATCATAGCAGCTAGTCTCCACCCACTAGCTCTGTATAGGAGACATCATACCAGCTATTCTCCACCCACTAGCTCTGTATAGGAGACATCATACCAGCTATTCTCCACCCACTAGCTCAGTATGGGGAAAATCATATCAACAAATTTTCAACCACTAGCTCAGTGTGGGAGATGTTATAGCAGCTAGTCTCCACCCACTAGCTCCGTATAAGAGACATCATAGCAGCTAGTCTCCTCCCACTAGCTCAGTTTGGTTGACATCATATCAGCTAGTTTCCTCCCACTAGCTCAGTATGGGAGACATCACAACTAATCTCCAACCACTAGCTCAGTTTGGGAGACATCATAGCAGCTAGTGTCCACCCACTAGCTCCGTATAGGAGACATGATAGCAACTAGCCTCCACCCACTAACACAGTCTAGGAGACATCATAGTAACTACCCTTCACCCACTAACTCAGTATGGGAGACATCATCCCAGCTATTCTCCACCCACTACTCAGTATGGGAGACATCATAGCAACTAATCCCCAAACCACTACTCAGCAGGGAGATTTTAAAGCAGCTAGTTCACCCCTAGCTCCGTATAAGAGACATCATAGCAGCTAGTCTCCTCCCACTAGCTCAGTATGGTAGACATCATAGCAGCTAGTTTCCTCCCACTAGCTCAGTATGGGAGACATCATAACAACTAATCTCCAACCACTAGCTCAGTTTGGGAGACATCATAGCAGCTAGTCTCCACCCACTAGCTCCGTATAGGAGACATCATAGCAGCTAGTCTCCACCCACTAGTTCAGTATAGGAGATATCATAGCAGCTAGTCTCCACCCACTAACTCAGTATGGGAGACATCATACCAGCTATTCTCCACCCACTAGCTCAGTATGGTAGACATCCTAGCAACTAATCTCCAACCACTAGCTCCGCATGGGAGATGTTATAGCAGCTAGTCTCCACCCACTAGCTCCGTATAAGAGACATCATAGCAGCTAGTCTCTACCCACTAGCTCAGTATGGGAGACATCATAGCAACTAGTCTCCACCCATTATCTCAGTATGGAGACGTCATAGCAACTAGTCTCCAGCCACTAGCTCTGTATAAGAGACATCATAGCAGCTAGTATGCACCCACTAGCTCAGTATAGGAGACATCAAAGCAGTGAGTGTCCACCCTCTAGCTCAGTATAGGAGATATTATAGCAGCTAGTCTCCACCCACTAGCTCAGTATAGGAGACATCATAGTAGCTAGTCTCCACCCACTAGCTCAGAATAGGAGACCTCATAGCAGCTAGTCTCCACCCACTTGCTCAGGGAAACCTGAAAATGAAAGATAGAGCCTGCAAAGGGGAAAAATGTCATTTATTAGCTATACAAAGGCCAGAAATAGCATTTCTTCTCATGTACACACAGCAGCTTCCCCTGAAAGTAAATGTTCACTATAAGATTTTACAATAGATGTATCTGCACTACTCCTTGTAATGTCAATCATTTTTTTTTTATGTTACAACAAGGGGGTCACACAAGTCAGATCCAAAATAGAAATAAAAGTACATGATGCTATAGAGAGTCAGCAGCAATGTCTCTCCAAGCCTTGACAACAGAGGAAACGCGCTGCGGCTGCACGATCGTCATTAACCAGACTGAGAAATTAAGACCCTGCATGGGTTACAGCGCCGCCGATCAAATATTAATAAGCGAAGGTGCAGAACAGCGTCTACGTGTCCTTGTGCGGAGCGCGAGCGCGCGAGACAAAGCGATTCAATCCGTCCCGTTCACAAAGACAGATGCAATTTTCTATTTTGGATTAGGAGGGAAATAAGCCTTTCATTATTTATACGGCTCTTTATCAATATTCTGTCGTGTTCAAGGCAAAGCGGATTAAACTCTGCAGATTCGTGTTCCCAGGTAGGCGCAACCCTCAGCATATTGGCAACTCAGGAGGCCTCTGCAGTATTTGCTTCAATTTGTCAGCAAACAGGGAGCTTCAAAGGGCATGAAAGGAAAAAAAAAAAACGAGTAAAGCCGAGACTCGGAGGCGATCTGAGGAATAGATTAAGAAATTACATGAATGGCAATTCCCTAATGTGATGCTGCCGGGTCTTTGAAAAGTGACGAGTGGACATAAATTATTGAAGGGGCTGTCCTGGGTTATTAAAAAAGATGAGTAAGCAGTTTGTCGACGGAGGGGGAATATAGGACTCGTATAGTAGTTAAGGTATTGTAGCTAATATGTTATATACTACACAGCCAGATTTTTAAGTGTTAAAGGGGGTACATTCCCCTGTTTATTATTTTCCCCCAACAACTGGGGGTGGAGATTAGCTGCTATGAGTCTTTCTACTGGCTACACATTAAACTAACACAGCCAGTTTTTAAGTTTAAAGGGGTACATTCCCCCTAGCTGCATTTATTTTTTCCCATACAGACTAGTGGGTGGAAATAGGCTATGTGTCTTCTACTGGCTAAACATTATTATACCAGCCAGATTTTAAGTGTTAAAGGGGTACATTCACCTAGCTGCTATTATGTTTCCCATACAGAGCTAGTGGGTGGAGATTACTGCTTGATGCTCCATCTGAGCAAACATTAAATACCCGCCAGATTTCAAGTTTTAAAGGGGTACTCACCTAGCTGCTATGAACTCCCCATTGAGCATTGCGGGACCCCGGCGTATGAGCCCCTTACTGAAAAGTGGGGGGGGAAGTGCTATGGGATACTGACAACACATTTTTTAACTACCCATCAGTTTTAAATGTGAAAGGGGTCCCTTCACCAAAGCTGCTTGAAAAGTTACATAGTTACTATTTTGTGGTTGAAAAGAAGACACAGGGCCATGAGTTCAACCAAGGGGGGGGGAAAAAAATGGGGGAGGGGGGAGCAAGGATTTTAAAGCCCCGGGTCTCCACTGGGTTTAAAGCCCCGAAACCCAAAGGCAAAAAACAACCTGCCCATATGACCCTTATCTGACCCCAAGCCCCCCACCCCCCCAGGATCCAGAATTTTACCTAGCTACGACGCTTAAAATTTTTGTTTTCCCGGTAGGGTTTTAAGCCTTTCTTGAAACCCTTCATTCCGCTGTGACCGCTCCTAGGGGACTATTTCCCAGTTCACATTTTTACAGGAAGAACGCTTTCTCCTGGAGATTGAATCCTTTTTTCTTAGTCGAAGGGAATGTCCCCTTTTCTTTTGAGGGGGCTTCACCCCCAAATAATTTTTTTTTTTCCCCCCTACTTTTGTAGGGACCAAATTTTTAAAAAAATTTTAAATAAAATTAAATCATGCCCCCCCCGAAGCCGTCTTTTTCAAAACTAAATATTTTAATTCTATAACCTGCCTATAATAAGATGCCCATTCCCTTATAATTTTTTGGGTTTCTCGCCCTTTTTACTCCCCTTTTGCTCTATTTCATCTCTTCATAAAGGGGGGGCCAACTGAACACATTTCCCAAGTGAGGGGGCAACCAAAGCTTTTTTTACAGCTTTTGAATGACATCCCTGTCCCCCGATCCATGCCTCTTTTTAATACACGCCAATTCTTTCTGGCCTTAGAAAGGGACTGATTGCATTGTGGGTTTTTTGTAGTTTTGATCTCAAAACGCCAATCTTTCCCCAAAAAGCGATTCTCCCAAATTTTTTTCCCCCCAGGACATAGATCCGATAATTTTTCTCCCAGAGCAGAACCTTAAAATTTTTCCCCCTTGAAAACCCATTTTTTCCAGTGGATGCCCAACACCAGTGTGTCAAAGGGCTGTTGCAATTTTTGAACACTTTCCCTAGATTGCACTACCCTAATAGCTTGGTTCATCTGAAAAATCGAAACTTGTTTGTCCCCCTTCCACTATATCGAAAAAAAAAATAAATAAGAGAGGCCCAATACTGAGCCTGCGGACCACCCTCTCAAACCGGGGGGCACTCAGAGTAGGATTTAATTACCACCACTCACAACCGGGGGGCCACTCAATTTTGGAGCCATTACCCCCCACTCCCTTTAGTACGATCCAGCAGCCAGTTTTTAATCCAATTAAAACACTGTTTCTCTAAACCCAAGGTTTAGTTTTACCCCAACAAAACCCTTATGCGGACTGTCCCAA
>JAODAL010027536.1:0-54782 GCA_025379985.1 Phyllomedusa bahiana
AAAAGAGACCTGAGTTATTTGAAATATGTTTATCCAATATAAGTTCGGTGCCCAATATCCAGGAAATATTTCAATAGCAAATGTTAATAAAAAGTATTCCATACAAGTCACACTAAATCTTGGGTTAAACCCCTTTTCCCAGTGTTTTTTTTGATAGGTTGTCTGTGTTCGCCCCGGGGCCCCCCCCCCCCCCCCCCCCCCCCCCCCCCACTGCCGTGAATTTACAGGGGAGATTCTGCATTAAAATTCTTAGCTAAACATAAAATGTTCAAATCCTAATCAAACAAAATTGGAAGGATCACAGTAATAGAAAGGGGTTTCTTGTGCGAAATAGACAAATTTCGTGAGCTTTTTTGGACCCCAGAACGCAGGTCCTACCCCTTGAGACGCTGGAGACCTGAGGCTGAAACAGGAAAACGTTTGTTCTATGAAAAAACGAGGTCATTTTGATTTTTCCACCCAAATCGAAACCATACAAATCCCATCTGACGTCGCCATACATCTCACCCTGCTCTATTCTGAATCTCATTGCTGGCCGCCAAAATTACGGGAAGCGCCAAAAAAAGGCGCGACTTAATAGTGATGACAAAATTTTACCTTTTAATTATCGCATGATCTAAATTTCGATCACCATAAAAACCTTCCCGATTTAAACTTTGCGATAAAAACCCCTTCAACATTACTGCCCAAGAACTTACAACGTGTCTCAGGTCGGGGGTCCTATCTATCTTTTACCTCTCAATAGAGCCAAATTCAGGCCTCTCATTGGGTTCAACCGACCCCATTATCCAGAGAAAAAAAAAAAAAAAAAAACCCCAAACCTGCAAGCTGCACTTTATACACCCTGTAAAAGGGGGCGGGGTGAAAAAACCAAAATGAGGCCCCCCTTCCTCCCCAATAATTAAAACAATATACCCCAAATACAACTTGGTTCTGCAAAAAAAAACATTTCTGAAAAAACATATTAAAACCGGGGTGCCACTGGGGGGTTGCGGCACACACACACTTATATATATATAATTACACATGCACCCACTACCCGGGGCACACGACTAAAAAAAAGGGCAATACATTACATAAAATCCCTAAAGAAGCATTTTTCTTCTATCAACATGAAAAAATTTTGAGATTCTTGGTTTACATATTTTTGATCAAAAAATGCTTAAGTGCCCACGAACTTACAACGGGGTTTGGTCGGGCAGCCATGCTATCTTACCTTCTTTACCTAGCTGTATATGTGCCGCAACCTGCCCTGGGCCCCCGGTTTGATAGTGTTTTTTTCAGAAAAGTTTTTTGTGCGAACCATACGTTTATTTTGGCGTATATTCTTTTTTTTTTCTATAGGGGGGGAAGGGGTGCCCCCATTTTGGGGTTTTTGCACCCGCCCACTCTCACAGGGGAGTAAAAGAGTGCAGCCCAGGTTTGGCGTTTTTTTTTTTTTTTTTCGGATAATGGAGGGCGGTTGACCCGTGAGGGCCTGGGTTTTGGCTCTTTAGAGGTAAAATAGATAGGGCTGCCGACCTGAAATCACGTTGTAAATTCGTGGGCAGCTTAAGCATTTTTTTTATCAAAAATATGTGAACAAAGAATCTCAAAGTTTTTTCATGCATGTCTAAATTTGTCCCTGTGAGGATCGCTGCAGCATAAATTTGCAGCTTGCAGACTGTGTGCAGTGTGAGACCGCACAGAGCATACTATAAAGTCTGGTGGTATCAACTGCATGGTGTGAATTATAACATACACTGATAATCTCTAGTACAAGCATGTGTAACTAACACCAGCAATGAATTTAATATAATAATAATAATAATACTATTTATAGGTCATAATGCAGGTCAGTCTGTGAAATCATTGGTGCATGGTCACTGACAGAAGCAAATGGTGACTGACCTGTTGACCTTTGGAAATCTTATGGTTAATGCTACATTGCATGAGATGTTGATTTTTTTCTCTGTTTATTTGTATGTTAATCTGTCTCTGTAGAGAAAAAGGCCTGAGCAGTCATCAGAAGTAAAATCACATAAATATATTCTAGGGTTAATATCAATTAATGAAGAATATACATAAAGTTTAATTACACAGAGACTAAAATGTATGCCTACAGGAATGTGTGACACAGCGCTGATTGACAGGTGCAAGTGTGAAGATGGGGATGTGAGTGAGGATTTATGACATAGAAAGCATTAAGTGTCTTATTCTAATATCCTGTGACTGATCAGATGAAAGAAAATCTGGGAAGAAAAAGAGACTTTAAGATCGCTGTGACTGTCAATCCTACACAACCAGTTTTTACCTTTGTTTTCAGCCCAATCAAGGCCGAGGTGGTTTTCTGTAATGATCAACAGAGAAATATAGCAAGTGACACATAATATTGGTAAAAATGATAATCTACTGTCTAATAAAAATTGTGTAATCTCATAAATCACATCTATAAGACAAGGGGTAGAGTGTAATAGGATGGAAATGATAAGGATTGTTGTGTCTTATTGATGTGATATAAAGATTCATGTCTTGTGTCTCTTAACTGTATAAAGTATACAGATATAGTTATATAGCCAAAAGGCTTACTATATCTCAGTGTGAGGGCACTTGTTATACTATATGTTACTATTGGTCTATTTCTTTTCCACTGTGTGTGATCCCTGCTTTACTGTTCAGTCTTTCAAAACTGCTGCCCCCACAATGCTCAGAGCTGATATTATACATTCTTCTTAACTATTCTTAGGACTCCTCCCATGTATGGATAGCCCCTAGAGATTTGCGAAATTCTCAAAAATTAGATTTGCCGAGTTCGACGAATTTTCCGACAAAAATCGTTACAACCCGAATATATTCGCGACAAATTTCGTTAAAAATCAGCTATTTCCAGGCTGCAGAGAGCTTGCAGGGTGCTGTAGAATTTTGTGCCATGCTCAAATATGAAGAGGGAGCTTGGTTTGGTCTTCATACAATGTTGTGTTTTAGTATGACACGCACATGACAGCCGCCGCACTCAGAATCGTTTCACTCTTCAATTCCCTGGGCACTTAAGAGGGCAAAACTGACCAAATAAGTGAAGCAGGAACGCAGCCTGACAAGATAATGTAAGCGCCAGCTTGAAAGAAGTGAGCTAAGGGCCAAGATCCTGCTATAACATCAAAGAGCACACTCCTTTTACACCAACATCAGATGATTCCACAGATTATGACAGAACCTTTTCTGTTAAACGCTGATACATGTAGAAACCCCCTGAAAGAGTGGAGAGGGTGTCGGCAGTAATTTTGCGTGGACGTCTCTGATAATTTTGCCCTCCCTTTGATCGGTCAGTGTCCGATTTCAATCGGTCAATAATCCATCAGTATTGCTAAAGCCAAAAACAAACAGGAGTTGATTCAAAACATGACCAGTAAATGGGATATTTGAATGTCTTCTGTGTTCTGTATGCACTCCTGCTTTTGGCTAGCTAATCATCAGACAATCCTGATCCTTTTCATTCCTTCTGACAGATGAAAAGAAGGGGAAAAGCAAACATAGTGGCAATGAGGCATCTGCTGCCAGTTGCTCCATCTGCCTTCCACCATCTTTACCAGGGACTGGAATTTTCACCCACCTCCACACTCTGTCATTGTGCCACTCTCTGACCTCTTGCTGCTGCTGCTGATGTTGATGCTGCTATTGCTGCTGCCTCCACCTCCACAATCTGTCATTATGCCACTCTGTGGCCTACTCATGTTGCTGCCACCTCCATAATTTGTCATTGTGCCACTGTCTGTCTTCATGCTGCTTCTGCTCTTGATGTTGTCACCTCCACACTGTGTCATTGTGCCACTCTGTAGGCTCCTGATGCTGTTGCCACCTCCAGAATTTGTCATTGTGCAAATCTCTGGGCTCCTGATGTTGCTGTCACCTCCATAATTTGTCATTGTGCCACTCTGTGGCCTACTCATGCTGCTGCCAACTGACCACTGTCCCACTGGAAACCCTGTGGTTTCTTAATGCTGTTTCCACCCTCCACCACTCTATGACGTGTGGTTTTTACTAACAAAGGGATCTTTTAGGATTATGCCCCTGGAGACTGATACGATCACTCAGGTGTCCATGTCTTTTGTCTTTCCTGGCCAGAAAAAGTTGCCTCCCTACAGACAATTGGATGGGTACTTATTTGTGTAATAAAGAGCCCACGTAAAGTTTAATAACAAACTTAAAGAGGTTGTCTCACTACATTGATTCATCTCACCTCAGTCCTGTTTTCTTGGCTTCTTTTTGAATTCAGGGACGTGTTTACTGGCTTCTACTAGGCTGCAGTAGAAGTTAGTTCTGAAGCTTTAGTAACCAGTGCTGGCAGCCTATCATGAGAGATCAAACAGGTCTGTAGCTATAGCGACCTGAGGATCTGATGTGACCCATACAAGAGGGGATATCTAGGAATAGGTAGGATACTGTTAGTGGACATATATTGCAAAGTGACTTGTTTTTACAAGATCTTTAACAATAAAAACAATCCTTGTAGTGAGACAACCCCTTTAAAAGGGATATTGAGGGCCAATGTCACCTTTCCTGTGGATAATCCAGCCTCCATGTCTATTTCACTCCATAACACATAATTATTTTGTCTCTGTAGATGAGTTACACTTATACAATAAATTTCTGACAAGATATATGAGGTAAAATATTCTAGCACATTTTATAGTAATAATTGTCATTTTTTTTGTTTTATAAAAAAAATATATTTTTATCCTTAACATTCAGATTGGAAGAAAAATAGGAAAAAATCTGCATACTACATTTGACATTTCTGGTAGCCATAATGAGTCTTCAAAATGCAAAGGTTTACCCTCCAGTGCTCACACATAAAACCTTCCAAAGAAACGAGTCCTTTTTGTTTAGTCTCTACGGACACTTAGGTGTATCAGTTAATGAGCTCTTCTAAAGTTTAATACTCTGTGCTGTTATTTTCTTTATAAAACGGCAGAATAAAATGTATTCATCTTAAAAGGTTACTTACTTTGCAAGAACTTATGTCTAATTTTCTTCTTGGATAGCATTTGTCCTACTTACATTGAGGAATTCATTTTCTTATTTCCACTTGCAAAGCAAGTACTTCTATACAAAAAGATGTCTTATTTACTTAACCCAGTCTTACCCCAATTTGTTGAACCATTCCCTTTTGGTAGGGTAAGTCTTCAGATGCTGTTTTGGGTCATGCACACAACTTACCATGTGCATACAAGTCAAAGGGAAAATAACTGTTCCATCTGGTGATCAGTCATGGGAGAATCCCCTCATACTACATAGCCATAGGCTCATTGTGCTTGTCCTAGCAATTTTATATAGCATCTTATTATGGAGACAGTTTCAACTTATTAAAACAAGGCACAGTCCTGTATAGACAAAAAACAACAAAAAACTGCTGTGTGAAATGTAAAGCATACATCAGTACAAAGACATCAGTAAGTACATTACAATTATTTGGAGTTTGTACTTTCTAAGCCACTTTTAATATATGTCCATTAACAGTGTCTGACCTATTCCTAGATATCCCCTCTTGTAAGGACTGCATCAGCTCTTCAGGTCGCTATAGCTACAGACCTGTTCAAACTCTCATGAAAGGCTGCCAGCACTGGTGGCTATAGCTACAGATCTGTTCAATCTCTCATGATAGGCTGTCAGCACTGGTTGCTATAGCTACAGACCTGGCTTCTACTGCAGCCTAGTAGAAGCCAGTAAACACGCCCCTGAATTCAAAATGAAACCAAGAAAACAGGACTGAGGTGAGATGAATCAATGTAGTGAGACAACCCCTTTAAACAGCCTTGTGCATGAGCCTTATACTTAGGGCAAATGTAGCAAATGTAACAAAAAGACTGATTTTAAATAAAATTGCAATTACATGAATAATATTGACCTTTTATGATACCTATGTCCTGCTCATTTACATGCTGGTACCAAATTATTAGGGATCCTTTCACATGCAACCCTTCCACACTTTTCATTGGGGGCCAGAATGTTCTAGAATGGAGAATATTAAATTTGTTGACTGTAATACCAAGTAGGATGACATATTTACCCTCTGATGGGTAGTGTTGGACTTTGGGTGAAAGCCAGATTCAACCCAATCCAATTTTTGGTGAAAAGTTATGGTAAATGGAAGTGACACTGGACATCGCATCTGGCATCACTTCCAGTGACCATGATATTGGGCCTGTGGTGATATAACCTGAATTGACATCAGGCAGGACACTGTACAGGTACAACAGGTGTGTTATATTGTCAGACTGGTAAGTTTACACCCTAAAATACATAACATCCCTAACCTTAACCTGGGATTAGTTAGGGTTAATTCGGTTGAAAGTACACTGAACCGAACAATTAATCATTTGAGCAACACTACTATTAAGGCTTGCTATTTCAAATCATGAATTGGCATAAGTGAATCCAGCACAATGCGCCTTTCGAGTATGACACCACAATGATCCCTACAATGATCTTATTCAAGGGTGTTGGAGTGAGAGTATCTACTGTTCTCCAGATGAGGACATGGAACTAACCAGAGTGAAAAGTAAACTTATGCTTGACTGTAAATGTTAAACAGCCCCACTGTTCTTGTGTTCAAGCACAATATTTTGTGCACCATGCCACACTTCTTTTTGTGGACAGAGGTTAATGGGATACTTATTGTAGGCCTCTTGGCTGATTGTACACGGTATACTTGGAAATAGTTGTCTCTGTTGCTATACCAAGGTCTTTACAAATGGGTTGTCCAGCAATTAGGAAGAAACAATGACTTTCTGGTCACACTGTAACCTATGGAAGTCAAATGACATTTCCACCCTGTAACAACCTGTTACAGGTTGTAAAGATAAAATTCTACAGCAGGTTGCACAACATGCGGCTCCGGGGTCACGCGTGGACCCCAGTGTCCCTTTGTGCAGCTCCCAGCCATCAGGACAAAAGCATGCATTGTCTCTGTCCTTATGCTTCAGAAAAGAATATTCATCTTTTGACAGTTCCATTCAACTGATTACATTGTTGTGGTTGGCACTGTCTCTCTGGAATTATTATAATGGGTACTGTACAGCTGCTATTGTTATAGAGGGCACTCTATGGGTAGAACTGTTAATGGTGGACAGTGTATGACTGGCACTGTTAAATTGAGCACTGTATGGCAAGCACTATTATGGCTGTCACTGTCTATCTGGCATTGATATGATGGATACTGTACAGCAGGCACTATTATGGTGGGCACTGTCTTTATGGCACTGTTATGTTGGGTAGTGTATGTCTGGCACTGTTATTGTGGGCATTGTATGGCTGGAACTGTTATGGTGACCTCAAAAAACTGCAATGAAAATAGGCACCTCATTTCTCTTTCTGGAGCTTTGAGCAGGTGACCTCCCATTCTGATATCTGACAGTCCCTAAAGTGGTATTAAGACCTTTCAGCCATTTTGGGTATTTATAATTGAACTGTTGTAAAGGTCTTACACAGAGGATATTCCTTTAAGATTTACTGTTGTTCCTGGGAGAGGGACAATGCGACAATGTGACCCTTGGACTAGAAAATGTTGTGCAATCCTGCTCTATGACCTGTGCAACTGCTATAACACTGCCATCTAGTATTGATGAGCATGCGATAACATAAAGCTTTGTTTAGTGAGATTATGACAAATATGGGCAGTGGCATATATAGAATTGGATGTGTGCAAACCCTTCTTGCATATTACGGCTATCTCCAAATCTCTTTAGTCATTCAAATGTGTCATCAGCACCAGTCCAGAGCTCCAGAGAGGATGAGAGTCTCTCTGGTGGTAGGATGTCTGTCTAATACATGTAATATGTTAATTTGCATATTCAGATTTTGTGGGGTCAGAGGTATAGTGGGGACTTGCCTCTGCTGAAAATCCTATAAAGAACCAAATATCATTAGACAGCTTAGAAACTCTGCTGCTCATCATTTCTCTTGAATAATAGCAACACACAGGATCAGAGCCCAAATACATGTGTTGTGCTTCACCTGTTGGCAGATTTAGTTTAAAATGTCCTATTCCCCACTGACAAGTGTTTTTATGTGGAGGAGAAGGCAATCACACTGTGGTCTCTTTGTTTGCATTAATTTCAGCGTGTCAGCAGACAGACAGAGGTGGGTAATACGTTATTCCCAGCAGCTATATTTAATAAATTGTGGAGTTTCCTGACTGTCATGTCAATGATGAAAAGCACATTAACAAAAAATAGTTGACTCTAAAGAAACTTTATTTTACAAGATCTAAGTTTCAATAAAATATGACAACCATTTTTTTCCCTCTTATGATAAAATAATACTATTCAAAGTCCTACTCCTCCAGGGTTTTTCATGTTCCTCAATATAAATAAGAACTGTATGTCATGTGCTATCCTACAATTGCCAAATTTAAAAAAAGGACATCAAGGAATCTCTGAATAGCAGTATTGGAAGTGGTGTAGGCAACCCCCAACACTTATGGCACCTGCATCACACCCAAAAATACAAACTCCAGACCAGTCATCTGAACAAACACAGACTCTGAACTGGACCTCACACTAACTACAGACCCCAGACCAGAATCCTTAAACTAGTACAAATCTAAACTAGATCACCTAAAAATCTACAGACCCTACATCAAACCTTCAAAACAGGTCAGTCCCCCAAATAAAAAGACCTCAGACTGAGACAAAGAACCAAGTGTGTGGCACAATTTCACCAACAGCACCATTTTACCATTACTTTAGTGTTAAAGTACTAACTCTACAATTTTAGTGCCTATGCCTAGCCCTATGATTGATTCTATGGAAAACCTCAGCAGAAAGGGAACCAGATAAGCTATAAGGACATTAAGGTTTAGTACATGTACTGTACATGGAAAAAAGTTCCAGCAGATGTGATTGCAAAATTGATTGGGACTTTACTAAAGATGTTACGCTTTGATACAACATAAAGTAGCTTGCATGACAGTTTACACTTGGAGTGCCCTCAAAATAGCTTAACACACAGCATTGAATGTCTAAACTGCTGGCAAGAGAGGACATCCATCAGTGGAAGTTGACAAATTGTACCCAATTTGCCATTTTCCCTCCCTGATGCGTTGTGAATTATTATTGTTACAAGGATTCAGGTGTAATAAGGAAGCAGCTGTGTTAAATTTGGTGTTATTGCTCTCAAACTTTCTCATACTGGTCACTGGAAGTTCAACATGGCACATCATTGCAAAGAATTGTTGCTCTACATAAAGATGGACTAGGCTATAACACAATTGTCAACACCCTGAAACTGAGCTGTTGCAAAGTGACCAAGACTATACAGTGCTTTAACAAGACAGATTCCACTCAGAACAGGCCAGATCTCTGACCCAGGTGAGAGATAATATAGAGTAGGACCACCCAACTGAGATCCCGTTGTAAGCCGGGGGTGGCTTGAGCATTTTTTGGCCAAAAACATGCGGACCAAGAATCTCAAAGTTTTTTCATATATTGTAGATAGCATGGAAGTTCAACATGGCACATCATTGCAAAGAATTGTTGCTCTACATAAAGATGGCTATAACACAATTGTCAACACCCTGAAACTGAGCTGTTGCAAAGTGTCCAAGACTATACAGTGCTTTAACAAGACAGATTCCACTCAGAACAGGCTTTGTCATGGTTGACCAAAGAACTTGAGTGCATGTGCTCAGCATCATATACAGAGATTGTCTTTTCAAAATAGACAGACGAGTGCTAACAGCATTGCTGCAGAAGTAAAAGTGATTTGGGGGTGGTAGGGCGCCTGCCAGTTCTCATACCATATACTACACACTGCATCAAATTGGTCTGCATGGCTGTTGTCCGATAAAGAAGCGTTTTCTTAAGCTGACACATAAGAAAGCCTGCAAGCAGTTTCCTGAAGACAGGCAGACTAAAGACATAGATTACTGGAACCTTGTCCTGTGGTCGGATGAGACCAATACAAACTTATTTGGTATCGATGGTGTCAAGCGTGTGTGGAGGCAACCAGGTGAGGAAAACAAAGACAAGTGTGTTTTGCCTACAGTCAAAGATGGTGATGGGAGTGTGATGGTTTGGGGTTGCGTGAGTGCTGTCGGCTGTGGAGAGCTGCAGTTAATTGAGGGAACCATGAATGCCAACATATACTGTGACATACTGAAGCAGAGCACGAACCCCTCCCTTCTGGTCTGCAGGGCAATATTCCAAAATGATAAAGACCCTAAATACACCTCCAAGGTGACCACTGCCTTGCTAGAGAAAATGATGATAAAGGTGCTGGACTGCCAATCTTGTCTCCAGACCTAAACCCTATTGAGCATCTCTGGGGCATCCTCAAATGGAAGGTGCAAGGTCTCTAACATCCACCAGCTCCATGGTGTTTTCATGAAGAAGTGAAAGAGGATTCCAGTAGCTGCAACCTGTGAAGCCATAGTGACCTACATGCCCAAGAAAGTTAAGGCAGTGCTGGACAAAAATATTGACACTTTGGGCACAATTTGTCCATTTTCACTTAGAAGTGTACTCATCTTTGTTGCCAGCAGTTTAGACATTGATGCCTGTGTTGAGTTCTTTTGAGGGCACCCCAAATTTACACTGTTATACAAGCTGTAAACTAACTACTTACATTGTTTCAAAGAATCATAGTTTCAGTGTCGTCCCATGAAAAGTTATAATTAGAGATGGGCAAATTTCTCAAAAATTTGGTTCGCCGACTTAGCCGAATTTTCCGACAAAAATGCGTAAAAAAACAGCTATTTTTTGGCTGCACAGAGCCTGAAGGGTGCTGTAGAACATTGTGCCATAGTTAAATATGCAAAGGGAGCTTGGTTTGGTCTTCATACAATGCTGTGTTTTTGTATGACGCGCACATGACTGCCACCACTCTTAGAATTGCTTCAATCTAAAATTCTGTTAAACGCTGTTACATGTAGAGGCCCCCCCAGAATGAGTGGAGAGGGTGTCGGCAGTAATTTTGCTTTGACGCCTCTGATCATTTTGCCCTTCCTTTCATCCGACAGTGTCCGTTTTCAATCGGTCAATAATCCATCAGTATTGCTAAGGCCAAAAACAAACAGGAGTGGCACAATGACAAATTCTGGAGGTGGCAGCAACATCAGGAGCCCACAAAGTGGCACAATGACACAGTGTGGAGATAACATCATCAACAGCAGCAGCATGAGGTCAGAGAGTGGCACAATGACACAGAGTGTAGGTCACGGCAGCAGCCACAGCAGCAGCCTGAGGTCAGAGAGTGGCACAATGACAAATTCTGGAGGTGGCAAAAACAGGAGTAGGCCACAGAGTGGCACAATGACAGAGTGTGAGGGTGATGGCAGGAGCAACAGAAGCAGCATGAGGTCAGAGGGTGGCACAATGACACAGTGTGTAGGTCCCGGCAGCAGCCACAGCAGCAGCATGAGGTCAGAGAGTGGCACAATGACAAATTCTGGAGGTGGCAATAGGCAAAAACAGGAGTAGGCCACAGAGTGGCACAATGACAGAGTGTGAGGGTGACGGCAGGAGCAACAGAAGCAGCATAAGGTCAGAGAGTGGCACAATGACACAGAGTGTAGGTCACGGCAGCAGCCACAGCAGCAGCCTGAGGTCAGAGAGTGGCACAATGACAAATTCGGGAGGTGGCAAAAACAGGAGTAGGCCACAGAGTGGCACAATGACAGAGTGTGAGGGTGACGGTAGGAGCAACAGAAGCAGCATAAGGTTAGAGAGTGCCACAATAACACAGTGTGTATGTCACGGCAGCAGCCACAGCAGCAGCCTGAGGTCAGAGAGTGGCACAATGACAAATTCTGGAGGTGGCAAAAACAGGAGTAGGCCACAGAGTGGCACAATGACAGAGTGTGGAGGTGACAGCAGGAGCAACAGCAGCAACATGAGGTCAGAGAGTGGCACAATGACAGGGTGTGGAGGTGACAGCAGGAGCAACAACAGCAGCAGCAGCAGCATGAGGTCAGAGAGTGACACGATGACACTGTGTAAAGGTCACGGCACCAGCAACAGCAGCAGCATGAGGTCATAGAGTGGTACAATGACAGAGTGTGGAGGTGGATGGCAATACCAATCCCTGGTAAAGATGGTGGTAGGCAGATTGAGAAACTGGTAGCAGATGTGTGGCATCAGGCGGGTGGCGGCATCAGAATAGTGGCTGAGGCAGGTAGTTTGAATCCAGACTCATTTCTCAAAGTTTTGGTGAGGCGTCATGGCTGATGTAGTCTGACGCCTAAGGCATTGGTGTGTGGAAATCCTGGCCGATCCACGCCTGATTCATCTTGACAATAGTCAGTCGTTCCACATTTTCAGTGGACAAGCGGGTTCTCCTTAGGGTAACGATGGCCCCCGCCGCACTGAACACCCGCTCTGATGCCACACTACTGGCCGGGCAGGACAGCTTCTTCACTGCAAACTCGGCAAGTTGCGGCCACACATCCAGTTTGGCTGCCCAGTAGTCCAGCAGATCTTCTAACTGGGGTGGCAGAGTGCTGTCCAAGTAGGCCACCACCTGCTGGTTCAGGGTCTGCTCCAGGTCTTGCTGCTGTTGTTGCTGCTGGCGAGTGCCCTCCTTACTAGGCGGGTGAAGGAAGCTGATCATCAGCGACTCCAGACTCAGGTTGCTGCTGATGGAGCTGGTACTGCTCCTACCCCCCACCTTCCCACAGCAGGTGTGGCAGTGGTACGTGAGCGCTGAGGAACCCCCCAGTCAGACCTGTCAGAGGACGTACCATGCCACACATAGGCAGCGGCCAACTGACTATGGAGGATTTCTCTATAGTATTTGAGATTGTCCTCCCTCTCAGCAGCTGGGAAAAAGGCTCCCATTTTGGACCGGTAGCGAGGGTCCAATAGGGTGGAGAGCAAGAAGTCATCCCTCTACCGGATGGTGACTATTCAGCTGTCACTAGCCAGGCAAATCAGCATGCTGCGGGCCATCTGCACAAGTGACTCTGAGGGACTCCCTGCCTCCATCTCCACTGTATACTGCCACGGTGCTTGCGGGTCATCTGCCTCATCTTCCTCATCTCCATCTACCTCCTCCAGCTGCTCCTGCTCCTCTGCTCCTGTCACCTGGGTAGAAAAACCACTCATTTCACCAGACAATGCTTGTGCTCCAATGTCCTCCTCCTCCTCCAGTTCAGTCCCCAATGGACTCATGTGGCCTCGAGATGTAGTCGCCACGTCTTCAGTCCCCTGCCCAGACAGATTTTTCAGCATCTGTTCTAGGACATGAAGCAGTGGAATGGTTGACACCGCTGTGCCCTACACATGTGGTATGATGGAGCAGCACTTGTGGAGGCTGAGATGGTGGTGGTGGTGAAGGAGTAGGAGGCGGACATTGGCACAGGAGCAGCTGTTTGACAACGTGGAGGAGAAACCGGCATCTCCTGTCCAAGTTGTTGGTGTGGCTGGGCAGGAAGCACATTCACCCAGTGGGCCGTAAAGGACATGTACTTGCCCTGAACATAGTTATAGCTCCAAACGTTCACACTGCCGTGCACCTTGGAACACCTTCTGTTATACATATTTTCGAAGGGCTGGTACTGCCTTTTTGTAAAATAAATTACGGCTTGGAACTCTACACCTTGGCTCGGCACAGGCCATTAATTCTCTGAACGGTGCAGAATCCACCATTTGGAGAGGGAGGGACTGCAGTACCAACAACTTGGACAGGAGGACGGTCAGCTTCCGCACCTTAGGATAGTTGGACACATACTGTTGTCTCTTTGCAATCACCTTGTTGAACGACTGATGGCGCCATGAGTAGCGAGGAGCAGGAGCATCTGGACCAGGAGATGATGGCAAAGAGAAACAGCTCCCTTCTCCAGGGGTGGTGGAGCCTTGACTGGCTGCAATGGCATGCGTGCCACTGGGCGCTGCTGCTGCTGTTGATGAAGCGGCAGGATGGACCACCACATCTGAGCCACGTTTCTCCCAGGCCACCGGATGGTGAAGCTGCATGTGTTGATGCAGGGCTGTTGTGCCAACGTTAGCTCCCTGGCCATGCTTCACTTTCTGCCCACAGATTCTACATATACCCATATTAGGCTTCTCCGGTGTCTTAGCAAAGAACTGCCACACCACCGTGTAGCTGATTTTGCCGCCAACGCTCCGCAATGAGTGACTACTACCGCCGCTGCCTCGCTGACCCCCTGTGCCGCTACTTTCTTGGACCTGCAAAGCGGGTTTTCTTCCCCGTGGCCGCTTGGCTCCCGACCTCGCACTGCTGCTACCCTGCTGACTCACGGCCACACTACCCACTTGTTGGCTGCGCCGCTGCCTGACGGCAAGCTGGCGCCCTCTTCTCCTGACAATGATGAAGCCCTTGCTTCACCCGGCTCCCAAGTGCGGTCGGCTACATCATCTTCAATTATTGTTTGATCTTCACCTCAATGGTCTTGGCATGCAGAGGCTGACCCCTCACAACATGACCTCCCATGCCACTTTCCACATCTATACTTTGCCACCTACTGCAAGAAGCAGGGGATATTGGCCCCATTTTTTCGCTGCCAAGTAGCTGCTGACTGTCCTCCTCAAATTGTTCATCCTCGCTGTATAGTGGCGCTGAGCCCAGACCACATAGTAGATCTCTGCTGAGGGAACCGGATGGGACAAAAGTAGATTGAGGACAGGTGAGGGCCACTGACCTCCTCCCGTGCCTGCTCCAGGAATGTTTGTGCCACTGCCACACGCATGTGAAGAGCCTGCCACCTCTCTGTTCAAAAATGTACAGACTCTGCTTAATGAAGATATCTGTATATGATAAATACACACCCTGTATTTGACTCCAAATCAACCCACTAACAGGCTTGGGTAACCCTTGGATATAAATTGCGCAAAAGAAATGAGCAGCAAAAAAATTAACTGGTATGTCGTGTGTTAAAACGCCGTGTATTTTACTGACTACAAAAGCAGAAACACACTTAATTAACCTTTGGATATAAATTATGCTACAGGAAATATTTCATCTTTGGCCGTGAAAAACACTGTTTCTTTTAGTGACTACAAAAGCAGAAACACGCTTAATTTACCTTTGGATATAAATGATGCTACAGGAAATATTTAATCTTTGCCATTGAAAAACACCGTTTCTTTTACTGACTACAATAGCATAAACACGCTTAATTAACGCTTGGATATAAATTGCGCAAAAGAAATGAGCAGCCAAAAATATAAATGGTATGTCGTGTGTTAAAACGCTGTGTATTTTACTGACTAAGAAAGCAGAAACACGCTTAATTAACCTTCGGATATAAATAATGCTACAGCAATCATCAGGAAAAATGTTGTCTTTGTCGTTGAAAAACACAGTTTCTTTTACTGACTACAAAAGCAGAAACACGCTTAATTTACCTTTGGATATAAATGATGCTACAGGAAATATTTCATCTTTTCCGTTGAAAAACACCGTTTATTTTACTGACTACAATAGCACAAACACGCTTAATTAAACCTTGGATATAAATTGCGCAAAAGAAATGAGCAGCCAAAAATTAACTGGTATGTGGTGTGTTAAAACGCTGTGTATTTTACTGACTACAAAAGCAGAAACACGCTTAATTAACCTTTGGATATAAATTATGCTACAGCAATCACCAGGAAAAATTTTGTCTTTGTCGTTGAAAAACACTGTTTCTTTTAGTGACTACAAAAGCAGAAACACGCTTAATTTACCTTTGGATATAAATGATGCTACAGGAAATATTTCATCTTTGCCGTTGAAAAACACCGTTTCTTTTACTGACTACAACAGCACAAACACGCTTAATTAAGCCTTGGATATAAATTGCGCAAAAGAAATGAGCAGCCAAAAATTAACTGGTATGTTGATTGTAAAAACACTGTTTCTTTTGCTGAATACAACAGGCTTAGATAACCCTTGGATATTCAATGTGCTCCAGAACTGACCAGATAGCATTAAAATGTATATGCAGCTGAATTGGACGCACACTGGACTTCAATTCCAATACCCCACAAAATCAAAATTAGAAGGGAAAAGAAGCAGTCTCTGAGAAAAGCTGTGACACCCCCCCAAAAAAAATTGCTGTATAAAAGTTATTTCTTTTGTGTGAGATCTCAGCTACTGCAGCAGCTACAACATGGCACAGAGAGAGGAGTGTGAGCTGCCAGCGTCGCGTCCGGACTTATATAGTGCGGTGACGTCACAGAATCCCGCCGATCTCTGATTGGCTTCATCTCTGCACATGTCATTGAGGATGTTCCTTTCTTCCTCCCAGACTTTTTTGCCCTGTGTAACGCCATGTGCTCACGGCCATTTTTTCAATTAAAAACACGCTTCGTTCCCGCGAATCACCACAAACTTCGACTTCGTTCAGAATCGAAGTTTTACTGAAATTTTAAACGAATTCAACTTCGTTAGAATCGATTCGCACATTTCTAGTTATAATACAATAATTTACAATGATGTGAGGGGGTGTACTCACTTTTATGACATACCGTATATCCAAAGGTAAGGCTAAACAGGTAATAATATAAGAGCAGATATTTTATGTTTCTATGAGATACAAGTAAGTCTCACAAATGTAAAATATTAGATACTATGAATGAGAGGTAATGGATGAAGTGATTCAAGGCTCTGTCGAATAGCATAGTTGGATATATTGTATACTAGCAGTGGTCAGATTGGCAGTCATACAATCCAGGGTTGGTTAATGGTGATGTAGAGGAGTTGTGTATGTAGCACTGTGCAGAATTCAAGTGCATAATAAGTAATAATAACGTAACAACAAAGATGTACACATTCAACTACAGGCTCAGGTGTAAAACACTTAAAATGGAGGATGCATGATGCAGTTGTGTAAAGAACTGTGTTCTGTAGATCCTTGTTATTGTGGAAGCAACAGATTTAAATGATTAAAAAGGACATTATTTGCAAATGGCAATGTACACTGTTGAGTCACATTATTATGACCATCTCCTACTTTTGATGTCAGCAGCGTGTAGCTCATGGAGGAAGTAACATGTGGTGCGCTGGCTTTGTAGGTAAGGTTAATGATAGACTGTCTGCTCAAATATCCCTTATTGCTGTCATGGGTGAAAGGGAGGAATTATCCAGCTTTCACGAAGAGATGATTGTTAACTTTTAGGCCAAGTTTGTCAGTATTTCTGAAACTGCACAACTTATGAACTGTTCGTGGGCCACTGTGGTGAAAGTGTATTGTGTGAGGGAAAATAGCGCCATTGCAAATAAATTCAGTGAAAACTGCGGAGAACAATGTGCCATTGATGTGAGAAGTAAATGTTGGCTACAAAGGTGTACAAGGGTGGACTGACCCACTATAGTAGAGGAACTTACCACCAAAATGAACCAGGGAGCTACAAGACGAGTGTCTACAACAATGGCTTAGTAAACCCTACCGAAGCAGGCAAATGGTTTCTGTACCTCTGCCAACCAAGCTGCATCACCCTAAAATGAATATCTATAACACCACCTACCTTTAACTGACACCTGTCAACCTGTGGTGAATACACTGGACTTCTAATACAAAGTTCTGTACCACTAATGCTTATTCAAACTTAAATGATACACTGCTGAAGTAAGCAAGTCCACCATTACATCATAGTGACATCATAAAGGACTTAAAGCGGTCACTCTATATAGCCAGCGGCTGGCAATCAACCAATTACCCTGGCCCTTTAAATCTGAGGGGGCCGGCGCGTACATGCACCGGCCGGCAGGAGAATGCAGAAGCGCGGCTGGATGAGTATATGCGCCCAGAGGGTCGAGTGCGCCCACGCAGGGGTGCATACCAGGTTACGAACTCGCCCGCAACCCAACTTTCTTGGTCTCACACCAATGCAGCACTTTAAGGGAAACTGGTAGCACCCAGAGGTACAATTTTTTTTTTACATTTTTTTTCAGAATTTTTATGAATGTCAAGGAAATATTTTAATAGTTGATGCTCAATAAAAATATAAAATTTTATGTTGACATTTCTGGTATTTGATATTTAAATCCATTTAAGGGACAGTGTTAGCAATCAGAGGTACAATTTTTTATTAGAGATAGAATAAATATTTTTTTCATGCTATAGGAAACAGCTGCTTGTAGGGTAGAGTATCTGTATCCATGATTCACAGAAGTGCTGACGTCCATTTAACGTTGGCAGTCTAATGACTAAGGCTAGACTAACATTGCTGTCCGAGGTTTAGTTTGGAGCCTCTGTTGCAGATTCTATCAAAAATGCCGGAAAGAATAGTGTGGCATGCAGTCCCATTGTAGTTAATTGGAACTGTTAGACACTGTTGGTGCCCATCAAATGCTGGCTTCAGCAATGCCACAGATTTTTTTAAACATTGTTATGTTAATATAAGAAATACAGACCTTTGAACAGTGAACGACTTATAATATGGTACATTTTGGTATCATATCTTATATATTTAATTTGTGGAAACCAAAGATGGAGAGTCTACACTGGTTCTCACAGGAAAAGGTCTGCTAAATCGGTCTTAAAACAATAGGTATCTACTGTTACATTGTAAAATTGACTGATAAGGAAATTACACCAGAATGATATGAGGGAGAGATATACACTTGGAGGGAGGGTACTTGGGAAATTGAACCCAATCTGATCATAAAACATTTCTTTTGATTGTGAAGGTTGGCACTGAGTGTCTACAGGTTTGATAGGGGCTGGGCACAGTTATAGTCAAAATAAAGGGTATAAAAGACACAAGCAAGCACAATGGGAAGGGGGCACACTTAAGCTGAGGCAGCCTGGGGAGAAGCAGATTTGGGTAATAAAGATTGGAGACAGAGACCTAAATGTGTAAAAGATCCATGGATAGTAACTATAACATAACTGTATGTTTAAAAAAATTATAAACTTGTTTATTACTTGTTCCAAAAGTAACAAATGTCTCTGTATTTTTATTGATTCTGTATTTTACTGTTCATTATTTCCATATAATTTAGTAATAACTTCAACATCAATTTTCCATGTTATACAATATTACATTTTTATACATTCACACTTGTGGGTGCATAAAACAAAGGCTTAGGAAAAATAATGTGTATGTCCATGAGTGGCCAAGCCAGATCTTTGACTTTAACGTGATCAAACATCTCTGAAAAGACTGAACACCTTTGGTCTTTGTCCAACCTGACAGAATTTTAAATTGTTTGAAGAAGAAGAATGGCATAAAATCCCCTAATACAAACAGACAAACCTTATGTCATCATACTTAAGAAGACTGGAGGCTGTTATTGCAGCCAAAGGTGCTATAGATAAGTGGTAAAGGGTCTGATTTAGTTTTTACTTTTCAATAAATTAATCAAGATTACTAAAATGTTGTTCTTATTATGTGGTACTGAGTATATTATTATGGATTTTTTTTAAATTTAAGCACATTGCCTTAACATAGCAAAAACGTGTCTGAAAACTTTCAAAACACGCCGTATTCTACTGCTTCCATGTGTGTAATATGTAATACTTAAATCTTGCCATGTTTGTATGTAATCCATGTATATGTTTGTACCATAATATTAATTTTTGTTATTTCATGTTGCTGCTGTTGCAAAAACTGTGGAATTATAAAAGCAGCTGCAAGCAGAAAATGAGTCAAACTGTGGCTTAAGCCACCTGGCATGCAGAGGACCCCTGTACTGAGAAAAGCAAAGAGTTAGGCTGGAGGAATGGAACAATTTCTAGTAGAATCTGACAAATGGAAAGCCTCAGAGGAGTCTAGAAACAATGCTGCCGCTGCAGAGAGACATGCATGTGAGCTTATCCTTAGGAAGGGTCAGGTTGATATTAAAGTCTTGTCACTCACAACATCTCTTCTGAGAAACCTGCTAGGTCTGGGAGAAACATCAACCTGGGAGTGAGCCAAGGTAGATTAGGTGGCACTAAGGGAGACATGAATGATCGGGTTTTTCACCCTTTTGTGGCATAAAATGCGCCTAAATGAGCAGTCTACAATGTCTAATGCGTCTTAGTGAGCATTAGAACGTGTCAAGTTTTACGAACAATGCGCCTAACACATTCATTAGGCGCATTGTTCGTAAGACTCTACACTTTCTAATGCGACTAACATGAGGGGGTGTTCTGGAGGCATTCTGGGGGTGTCGCACCACACTCATAATATTTGACACATAGACGAATGTGGTTCGGCAAAACTAGGTGCATTACTGCTTGGACAGGCAGACCTATCTCAATGTGATCTGTCTGAGCCTGAGGAGTCGGAGTGGAGCTGGATTTGCCATTAGGGCAAAAAATGTCCCTTATTTCTCAACTTACACCAGTACAATAATAAAAAGTAATTTATGATAATTATCAAACTATATAAAATTTAGTTATTTAAATTTAATTATAAAAATAATAATAAAAAAATTGAAATTTATTTTTGCTGCTCTCACCGTTTATTCTACATACAGCAAAAGCCAGCACACCAAAGGTCTTGCTGGGACCTGTGGTCCACCAAGCAATATCAGTACCATAGTTTCTAGTCACTGACATGCTATACTAATGTCTTTTATTTCCAGCCTATCTATAGCCCTTATACATCTTAGGCGCATTACTGATGCACCTAAGTTTGATAATGCGCCAAACACACAGGCGAGGCGTGTCGAACTTTAGACTCCATTTATAATAGCACAAAAACCACTTTCAAACATTCAGGTGCATTATACACTGAAAACGAGACTCAACAAATGACTTTGAAGCACCTTGCTTATGTTTATCAGGAGGGAGGGTAAACTGCTAATAGTGCCACCTCGTGTAAACTGCAACCATATTTCATATTATGCCCTATTAAACAGACTATTGTATCACTATTGTGTAGGAAAAAAAATCTTCTGTTCCACCATTCATTATGGTCTGTATTAATTTCTTTGAAGTGGAATACCACTTCAGGCAAAATCGTTTCTCTTTCAGCAAAGGCATTCAGCAAGAAGTCCAAACTTCCTAGGATGGTACGAACGGCAAATAACAGGATCAGATAATGGCAGGGATCATGCTGACATATTTCATCACTGGCACATGAAATACTGAGTGTGGTTCTAGTAAGGTAAGGAACAATCCTTCAGCTCAGGAACTGAGGTCTAGGTATGACTGTTACCTCCTATCCCCTTTTAGCCATGACCCAGGCTTCTTCCTGAATCTATTTCCAATAACTTCAGTACTCAGAGCCTTTAATGAATGGAGGAACATCTGTTATCAGATGCATATGTTTGACTCCTGTTCTGCTTTTTTCTGGTCGCTTCATTGTGATAATTCCAGGAACTGTGGAATAGGGCAAATTATCTTGCATAAAAACAAGTATGTGAAGTCTATATTGTCTATACTGAGTCCTCAACTGATTTGCAGTAAGTCGTGGTGCTCTCATAGACGCATGATTGTTGGCCGTGACGTCAAACATATCCTCCGTTACTTTTCAATTAAAACACAACAACTGCAACAACAATTAACGTTCTCATTTCTAATTCAGCGAGCATCAAGTATCCACTTCTGATCAGCAGTGAGAGAAATATAAATGCTGAACAAATAAAGCCTTTTATTGGCCTCAACAAAACAACAGCTTTACTGGGGAAAGAGAAACGTCTGTGTCGATGATTTAAATATCTCGAGGTATGTTAATCTTCACAGGAGGCATTAAGAATGTCACCCATGAGTATTTCGAGGCATATGGAAACCAAAGGCATTTTCTAACAACCACTAAGCAAAATGGGTATTTTTTCCATAAATTTAAAAAAGCGCTGGAATGCTTCTCTTTTCTACAGCTCACTATTCCGGGCACCCTGTGTACAGTAATGGAAAAATAATACTGTGTGCAAAGATAGTAGTCAGCAAACACGCTCCCATAAAAACAAATGGAAGTACTTAAAGGACCACTTAACCCACAATGTGTTGTTTTCTGGAAACAACAACTGAAACGCATCGGTATATTGGATAAAAGTCTTTTTTGTTTACTATGAAATGTGTAGTCATGTGTTAAAGGGATATTCCCATCTTATTGACTCGTTGTAAGCATTTAGGCAAGGGAAATTAAAGACTGTTACCAAATACACTGCTGCTCCAATTTTGCTACATTTCATAATCACAGCAGTTTTTTTTTTTTTTTTTTTATCCCTTGCTTGGGTATTCAAGCTTAGTTCTCTATCTCTCTATTTACGACCTTTCTCTGCTCTAGCAGTGCTGGGCTTGTGATGTCCCCCACTGCTGTGTCTTATCAGCAGGAAAAAGCTTCTGACACTTGTCCTTGTCTTCTACTGAGAAAAAAAAACTTTAAAGGGGTTTTACCAAGAAGTGAGTTCCATACCTAACAGGCTGATACTCACTTCTTGAGGCCTGAAAAAAGGGGCGTTGTGTTTCTGTGTTTAAAAAAAAACAAATACCTCCTCTGTGATGTCATCACTCCCCCTCCCATGCACGCTCCTGATATTCAGTCTCTGTGGTTGAGCAAACATTGTTTTGCTAATCCACAGAGGAAAACCGTATTGTGCGCAAGTTGTATTCCTCCCTCTTCTTTGCTCAGGAGAGAAGATAAGCTCAGCAGGCAGCCTTCTTTCATTCCTTCATGAACACTGCAGGTGGAGAGTAAGGGGGGCTGAGCAGGGAGCATCTGCATGTTTACTCAGATAATTACATTACAACCAGTGGATTCTCTAACCAGCACCTCAAACTGCGGCCTCCACTGTTGGGAAAATACAACTCCCATCTGCATTTATACACCTTAACAGTGGGAATGATGGGAGTTGTAGTTTCACAACAGCTGGAGGGCCGCAGTTTGAGGATGCCTGCTCTATACAAATGACAAAGGATCTTTCTCCCCAATCCCTTCAAAGCTTGTACATGTTCCCTGCCATCAGATAAGAAGTGCAAACAACGCAAGCGCGGCCAGAGCAGCTTCTGTCAGCTCCTGGTCATGTCTAATGTAAACTGTCAGGAAACCAAGGGCATGTAAGTCAGACTGTAGCTCTCGTAGGCTTCACTTTTTTTGATGACATATATTTAGAAAAGTGATTAAATACCCAATTTGGAGGATCCCACTTCAACATTAGATCATGGCAAAACCCCTTTAACCCTTAGAGAGTTACTGAGCTGGGAGCAGCCCTGTCCCATCCTGTCAGGTCTGCACATCACATATCTGTGTATTTACATCAACAATAACAGAGTCACTTAGCAGCTTACAGTGTGCCTTGGCAGTATATAAGTTCTACTGTCTCACTTCTCGCTTCCTCTCATTATAAATACAGTTCTACAAGCTTATTTTTATAGTTAGACATCCTGCTTGATCGTTGTCATTGTTTTTCACAACCTCTTATCAGTAATACGTCTGTATCAGGTGCAGCTAGGAATAGGAGCTAGCAAAGCTGAAATGTCAGTCACTGCTAAAGACACACCCACAGCCTGCACAGAAAGTGTGAGCTGAAAGAGACTGTAATGAGTGAAAACAAATAGATTGGACAACCCCTTTAAAGGGAATCTGACACAGTGCCTGATCCATGGAATGAAACAAACAAATGCCTATATACCTTGGACCAAACATCTCACATCCAAAACATAACTTGTAATAGATAAAAAAAAAAAAAATAAAAATTACAGTACAGTACAGTACACTGTTCCTCATTCATGTAGACATAGTGGCTGCAATCACAGCAGCGTTTAAGTTGTTAAACAGCAGGGATCAGAGCTGGGCATGTCCAAATGTGTGAAAGAGGTATCGAGTTGACCAGTTCTTCTTTTTTTATTAAATTTAGGAAGATTCTGCTGGAATAAAACTAAGAAAACAAATATTAGCCTCTGTCCTCATCTCAATTCCAGCACTGCTACTGTAGACCGTGTGCCCAGTCTTTTGTCTATTTCCAGCTCCAGGTGGCTGACTGGTCAATGCTGCAACTGCTGATTGGCTGCAGTGATCATTCGCTATTGCTTAAAATCACTGTTTAGAACTGAATTCTCCAAGCAGTAATCTCAAGCTATGGCATGTGACCTCTGCAATGATCCAACCGCCGAGATCAGGAAGTAAACAGAAGTCCAGGGGAAATAGATGGCTGTGGCAGAACTGGAACAGAGGTGAGGATAGAGATAGTGTGAGGATTTTTGTATTTTATTTTGGCAATATCACAAAAAATTTATAAAAATATTATGAACTGGAGAAAGCTAAAGGCTTCAAGACTCTGGTTCCAGTCATCTACTCTGCTGTGTGTGTTATGTGATAGTGTCACAGCAATATAGATGCAAGCATGAGGACGATGGTGGTTAAGGTTAGAGATGAGCGAGCAGTAAAATATTCTAGTTCGATTAGAACCTCAAACTTTTGTGAGTTCAGTTCAAGGTTCTAGTTGAACTAGAACTCGAACTTGAAACCCATTAAAGTAATTTTTATATCTACTGTATACAGGTGAGGAGAAGCTGGAATTACCATCCATAACAGTAAACTGGATACGTGGAACAACTTAGTGAAGACAATTTGACTCTAAGAGTGAGAGAAAAAAATTGAGAGGCTAAAATACTTAATTCCTTTCCATGACTAACTGAAAAGATGAGGACAGCTTGCAAGCAGGGGCGTAGCCATAGGAGGTGCAATGATAGCATCTGCTACACGGCCTTGCATCCTGAGGGGGCCCAAAAGCCGCTTTGACACATAGGAGATTTGGAGACGGTGTGTTATACAATTATTGAACCCCCAAAACTGCCAAAACTGAACTTTTGGGCACTGAGTATGATTTAGCAAATCAAAACACTCTGTATAATATATATATCCATGTATATGAGAGTTAGGCGTTATGTGAGCCTGAAAATGTCGCCAAATAACAGCTTCTGGGTGTGGGAAAGATGTAGACAGCAATACAAAACTCCCTAAATATTGCTGTCTATTGAGAGGAACATGCCATCTAACCAAATTAGAGCAGTTTTTACAGTACAGATAGTGAGCTGAAAGTTGCATTAATTGAAATATATATAACATGGTCATGTGATAGCCTTACACCTCAGTGATGACGTTTTTGACACTTCTCTGTGCTCTGCACTGATTGGATGGCCACCAAAAGTGCAGAAAGTTGCTGAAAATGAAACTGAAAATGGTGTGTCAAACTAGAACTTTACTCAAACGAATAGTAAAATGTTCAGTTCGGTTCGACTTCTAAAAATTCGAAAAGTTCTACTAGAACTTAACTTTTCTAGAATGGTTCAATCAATGCTAGTTAAGGCCTACTGGTGGTTGTGTGTTGAGAATTGTAGTTGTAGTGGGTTTGGTGAATTAGAACCACAAAGGTTGGGGTTTTAGCTCTCTTTACTCATGGCTCAAGATGTCCAGTTGCAGTTTCACAAATCAATTTTCACACTACTTCACACAGAGAGATATACACTTTCATTTCCTTATTTCTTTGATATGTCTGCAGTAATCACCTCTCAGCCAAGCAGAAATACCTGCCATTCCTGTTCTGTTCCACTGTTGTCCCTGCCTCTGCTCCACTGGTTTACCTGCCTCTGCTTCTCTGCCTTGCCTGCCTCTGCTCCACTGCCACCTGGTGATCAGACAGATCCTTTTACTGGAATTACTTAATCACAAACTGAAAACTTCAACTGACAACTCTCAACTAGCCATACTAAAAAATGGCTGGCTGTTATATGCCTGCATCCATTACTTGTACATGATTGACAGCAGGGACACATTTCATAATGATGCATAAAGCATAAGCACCTCAAAAATTCAACACTGAAAAAATATGTACATCCCTCTCATTTTTGTATATATTATTTTAGTTTTTTATTGGACAATATTGAAGATATGACACTGTGTTACAATATAAAGTAGCTGGTGAACAGATTGGGTAACTGTGTAAATTTGGTGTGCCCTCAAAATAACTCAACATACAGCCATCATTGTCTATTGTCTAAACTTCTGGCAACAAAAGTGAGAATGCCTTTATGTGAAAATGGACAAATTGTGTCAATATTTTGTGTGGCCACTATTATTTTCCAGCACTGCCTTAACTCTCTTGGGCATGGAGTTCACTAGAGCTTCACGGGTTGTAGCCATTGGACTCCTCTTCTACTCCTCCATGACGACATCATGGAACTGGTGGGTGTTAGAGATCTTGCGCTCCTACATCTTCCTTTTAAGGATGCCCCACAGATGCTCAATGGGGTTTAGGTCTAGAGATATGCTTAGCCAGTCCAGCACCTTCACCCTCATTTTCTTTAGTAAGGCAGTAATGATCTGGAAGGTGTGTTTGGGGTGGTCATTATCATGTTGGAATAATGCCATGCTGAACAGAAGGAAGGGGATCATGCTATGCTTTACTATGTCACATTACATGTTTGCATTCATGGTTCCCTTAATGAACTGTAGCTCCTCACAACCGCCAGCACCCATGTAACCACAAACCCTGACCCTCACCACTATGCTTGACTATAGGCAAGACACATTTGTCTTTGTACTTCTTAATGGTTGCCACCACACATGTTTGACACCATCTGAACCAAATAAGTTTACCCTGCATCATCTTTAGAAGAGGCTTCCTTCTCGGATGACAGCTATGTAGACCTATTTGCTTTAGTGTGCATATGATATGAGCACTAACAGGCTGACCACCCTCCCCCAACCTTTAACCTCTGCAGCAATGCTGGCAGCACTGTTATTTCTATTTTGAAAAGACAATCTCTGAATATGACATGGAGCACGTGTGCACTTTACTTCTTTGTCGACCATGGCGAGGCCTGTTCTGAGTGGAATCTGTCTTGTTAAACCTCTCTATGGTCTTGGCCACCATGCTGCAGCTCACTTTCAGGGCACTGGCAATCTTCTTATAGCCTTGGCCATCTTAATAAAGAGCAACAATTCTTTTTTGCAGATCCTCAGAGAGTTCTTTGCCTATGAGGTGCCATGTTGAACTTCTAGAGACCAGTATGAGAGAGTGTGAGAGCAGTGGCACCAAGTTTAACATCCCTGCTCCCAATTCACACTTCAAATCTTGTAATACTCATGAGTCACATGACACCGTGGAGGGAAAGTGGCAAACTGGCAAATTTTTTATCATCTAATTGTCCCGCTGTTGGACTGGTGTGTGAGCTACTGCTCAGCAATTACCTGTACCTGTTTATATTTCCCAAGTAGCACAGGGGCCTGTGTTGCCTTCTACTGGGTTCAGTCTCTAGTCCAGCTATTGAGCTGCAAGTATGGCATTTGGTTTGTTTTTAAAATGGCAAATTGGGCACAATTTGTCCATTTTTACTTAGGGGTGTACTCACTTTTGTTGCAGCAATTTAGACATAAAAGTGGTTGTCTCACTACATCGGTTCATCTTACCTCAGTCCTATTTTATCGGTTTCATTTTTGAATTTTGGGAGCGTTTTTACTGGCTTTACTGGCCTGCAGTGATGAGCTGCTGAGGACACCAGGTCTGTAGCTATAGCATCCAGCGCTGGCAGCCTGTCAGGAGAAATTGAACAGGTCTGCAGCTATGGTTATTTGAGGAGCTGATGAAGCCCATACAAGAGAACATATCTAGGAAAAGTTAGGACACTGTTAATGGACACAATGCATTGCAAAATGATTTGTTTTTGCAAGATCTTGTACATAAACAAAACAATCCTTGTACCTCTTTAATGGCTATGTATAGAGTATTTCACCCCCTAGTACATAAGATGTCTGAAGATTATTGGTGCCCAGATGCTGAACTTTACATTTATTAAACATTAAATCACATTTGCCAAGTAGATGTCCAAACACTCAGTGCTTCCAGGTCTGCTTGCAATTTATGAACATTGTCCATAAATTATACCAAGCTATGAAGTCTAGTGTAGTGCAATCTACAATAATGTAACAGTGCTATTAATCCCCTTCTCTATATCATTAATAAATACATTGAATAAAAGAGGAACCGGTACAGAGCCCTGAGGCCACCACATAACCAGGGACTATTCAGAGTAGAATACCGGGGACCATTCAGAGTGATGCTGTTATGTGTGTGCATTCAGGACCTGTGATCGCATGCTGAAGTTGAAAGCCCTCGGGTCACTAGAGTGTAGTGGATGTTATTATATTGGAATCTTGTTACTGGGTAGGAGCTGCTGAGGTGGATCTCTTGGAGGCTCAGAATTACCCTCAAAGGAACAGGGGGTTCCTGGTGTGTCCCTGGATTTGGTGGTCCCCTAGATATGGTGGCCCTGGAGATTTTTAAGGAGCAAGACAGAGAGAGAGAAGCATAAATCAAGGGTATATGCAATATGTGCTGTCATGTAGCTATAGAATGGGCCCCAAAATTCACTTCACTGGTGGGATCCAGGCACCCTAGTCTGACACTGATCATTGGTCGAGTTGCTGTTGGCTGGTAGCTGCAGAGTGCAGAGTGCTGCAGAGCAACAGTGCACATATCAGGAGTACTGATGCTATTGATCCAGAGCCGTCTTAACAGAATTATGGGCCCCTGGCAATAGCACTGCAGTGGACCCTGCCAACATACATGATATCACACTTTGCGATGCCTCGAACCCCCCCTCAAGCACACCCATATTATCTTGCCACTTATGTCTGGACACCGGTAGCCTATAAGACTATTTGGCAGGGCATGGAACCTTTGGCTCCCTTCTCCACCATGGTTTTTAACTTTTTGCACATCCTAAAAACACAGTTAAATAAGCAAAGCCTTCCAAGGGATCCAGGGTATGTTTCTTGTATTCCTGGGACATACTTCCACCACTTGGGGCCCCCATAATTGTGGGGCCCCGGGCAACTGCCTAGTGTGCCCAATGGAAAAGATGGCCCTGTATTGATCATGAGATCAAAGCTGAGAGCTGGTTCAGGACAACTAAACTACTTTAGCAGAAGAAGCCCCATTTGTACAAATGTTTAAGTCACAACCAAATCGGTACCTATTGTGCCTGTAACCAACCTTCTGTATCACTAAAGTTAGATCCAGTTTTCACTGTGTGACTTCTCTATTCACTGTGTGACTTCTCATTATGTGGTGGGGCCCTAAATAATGGCAGAAATCTCATATACACGACTGATTTCTCTAAAATATCTTTCTATCTATCTACTGTATCTATCTATCTATCTATCTATCTATCTATCTTTCTTTATATCTTTCGATCTATCTTTCTATCTATCCCATATCTATCTTCTATGTATCTATTTATTTATATATTTATCTTTCTATTTATCCATCTATATATCTTCTATCTATGTATACCCGCATACAACATATGACACACTGTATTATACACTTGAATTTTATAAGAATTTATTGATAACTTCTTATTAAAACAACCAGATTCAACACATGAACGTTTTCGGTCCCGTTTAGACCTTCATCAGATGTGTCGCTTTTAAGTAGTACAATAGATATGTGACAGGCGATCCTAAAGTATAATGAATACTGGCCGCAGCACAGTGGTGTAAGAAAGAAAGGCACGTTCATGTGTTGAATCTGGTCATTTTAATAAGAAGTTATCAATAAATTCTTATAAAATTCAAGTGTATAATACAGTGTGTCATATGTTGTATGCGGGTATACATAGATTGTAAACTTTGTTATTTTACCCAGCATCTATAAACGAATTATATAAGGTGTGCCGAGCAACTGGTAATCTATCTATCTATCTCATATCTATCTATCTATCTATCTATCTATCTATCTATATATCTATCTATCTATCTATCTATCTATCTATCTTTTATATCAATCTATATCATATCCATCTATTTTTCTACCTTTATATCTGTGTATCTCAAATCTATTTATGTATTTCATACTATATTTATCTAAATTTTATCTATCTTTTATATCTAGCTATATCATATCCGTCTATGTTTCTCATTTCTATCTATCTCTCATGCTCTGCATTATTAATATATAACAATTTTGTACAGTCTATAGGAAATAAGTAAACAGCTTAGTAAACAGAAATGTCACTTGTGATGGTGTTCGGTGTAAAGTTTCACTTAAAATAAACTTCAGCTCATTCAAGAGTCAGAGCATGTCTGAAGTTTTGTCAGATTGTTCCTGGTGTATGCTGACAGAATCCAGCCAGCATAGTTTAGTAGATTGATTTTGCCAGCCTGCACTATTTCAACAAATTGTGTTGCCGATCAAGATTTTTTTTGATAAATATATACTTGAATGAACATTTACTTGAAATAAATGGTTAGAAGTCTTACCAAGTGCAAAACTTCTCAATATGAGATTCTTCATCCTAAAAAATATGGTAAGTCGCAGTAGCATTGAATAACATAATTCATGGATCACAGTTTTTTTTTCTTTAGGAGATTTGTATGTGTGCGTGTGTATTATATATATATTATATATAAATATAAATAAAATATATAATTATATATATATATATATTATATATATATATATATTAGAAGGATCTCAAACAGTTCAATTTTAGTTTTGTCAGAATACAGGACATCTTCAAAAATGTAGCACTTTCTTTCTGAGCATTTGCAAACATTAATCTGGATTTCATAGGTGTCTTTTATGTGGAGTAATGGCTTCTTCCTGGCAGAGTGGTCTTTCAGCCCATGTTGATACAGTACTTGTTGCACTGTGGATAATGACACAATCTTATCAGCATCCGCCAGAATCTTCACAAGGTCTTTTGCTTTTGTTCCTTTGTTAATATGCACATGTGGGACCAAAGAACATTCATCTCGAAGACGCAGAATCCGTCTCCTTCCTGAGTAGTATGATGTCTGGATATTCCCATCTTGTTTGTACTTGCGTATAATTGTTTGTACAGATGAACAAGGCACCTTCAGGTATCTAAAAATTCTATCCAAGGATGATCCAAACTTGTGCAAGTCCACAATTTTCTTTATGATACCTTGGCTGATTTCTTTAGACTTTCCCATGATGTTACACACTGAAGCAGTGTGTTTCGGGTGTGCTTTAAAATACATCCACAGGTGTGTCTCTAATTACCTCAGATGTTTCTAATAAACCTATCAGAAGCTTCCAAAGACATGACATCATCATATGGGCTGTCCCAAATAGTTTAAAGGCATAGTAACTCTAGTGTATGTAAACTGTTAACTTTGCAGAAAGTGATAAAAAATGCCTTAAAACTTCTCTCTCATTATTCTGGCATTTGGCAAATATAAATAATTTTGGTTACTAAGTGACCTAAAACGGGGAAGTTTTATCCTGATTACAAGTCAGATTGTGATAAAAACAGGCAGATGTGTTTTTGTACATAGTGTAAACTTATATGTGTATATATATATAACTGTAACGGTGCGGCCACATCCAATGTATGCCGAAGCGCCGACCGCTGACATCCGGGTGTGGATCCACTGTGATCACCGCAGGCGAGATGGTATATGAAGACCACGCCAGGGAGTGGAGTCTAAGGGGCCCCTGGTTTTCACTGGAGCCCACCGCAATGCGGGACGGACTTCGCTGCGGGGACCCCCAGGCCGCTACCCCCGACGTGGCTACCTGCGGTGACAGCCGAGTTGCAGGACAGGAACACAGCCGATGGTAGACAGGAACATAGGTAGCATGTGCAGCAGGATACAGCCGGAATAAACGTACACATAGCAACATCAGGATATGGCAGGAAAAGGACAGGTAAAACATCAGGATACAGCAGGTACAGACAAGGGATAAAGGAAGGATACAGCAGGAACAGGAGAGCACATACAATACGGGTATCACGGAAGGCTACAGCAGACACAGTACAGCAGGAGATGACAGACAGATGGGTCAGGAGCTCAGATGACACAGAAGCGGGACCAGCATCTCAGGGGTTAAGTCCAGAGACACTGGCAGGAGCTCAGCGATAGACTCAGCACAAGACTGCAATGGACTGACCCAGAGCAAAGGCAGGTACTTCCTCTTATAGTCAGGGGTAATAGGTCAAGAGGAAGTAGACAGAGACAAGTAACCTATAAAAGGTAGGAAGCTGCCGCGCGCGCCCTAGGAGGCGCAGTGCACAAACAGGACCCCAGGGAGCAACAGGACAGGCAAGACAAGGAAGGCACGACACACCGACGGTCCATGCCAGGGGACCGCAGCGTGATACATGACAGTACCCCCCCCCTCAAAGCCCCCTCCTCACCCTCCAAATCACAGAAATAGCATTCCACATAGGTCAGGGGCCCGCAACTTCTGTATATAGCCAGTATAGGGAAAAACCTAGATAAAGAGGTGCATGGGAGGAAACAAATGGGGCACCAGGCAAGAAAGGAAGGGGACTCAGGGTGGGAAAGCACCAAAACGAGTACAGACGCTCTGGGCGTAACCATGAGCAAGGTAACGGATGCTCTGGGCGGGACCATGAGCTAGGCAACGGACGCTCTGAGAGGGACCATGAGCTAGGCAACAGACGCTCTGGGCGAACCTTGAGCCAGCAGGCACGGGTGCAGACGCTCTGGGCGAACCATGAGCCATCGGGCACGGGTTAAGATGCTCTGGGCGAACCATGAGCCAGCGGGCACGGGTGCAGACGCTCTGGGCGAACCATGAGCCAGAGGGAACGGGTGCAGACGCTCTGGGGCGGCCCAAATTGACCAAATCGGGTACGGGTGCAGACGCTCGGGGCGAACCATGAGCCAGCGGGCACGGGCAGATTGCTCTGGGCAAACCATGAGCCAGCGGGCAGGTGGTTCAGATGCTCTGAGGGGAGCCATGAGCCAGCGGGCACGGGTGCAGACGCTCTGGGCGAAACGATGAGCCAGCGGGCACGGGTGCAGACGCTCTGGGAGAACCATGAGCGAGCGGGCACGGGTGCAGATGCTCTGGGCGAACCATGAGCCAGCGGGCACGGGTGCAGATGCTCTGGCGAACCATGAGCCAGCGGGCACGGGTGCAGACGCTCTGGCGAACCATGAGCCAGTGGACACAGGTGTAGATGCTCTGGCGAACCATGAGCCAGCGGGAATGGGTGCAGACACTCGGGGCGAATCATGAGCCCGTGGGCACGGGTGCAGAAGCTCTGGGCTAACCATGAGCCAGTGGGCACAGGTGTAGATGCTCTGGGCAAACCATGATCCAGCGGGCACGGGTGCAGATGCTCTGGGCGAACCATGAGCCAGCAGGCACGGGTGCAGATGCTCTGGGCGAACCATGAGCCAGCGGCATGGGTGTAGACGCTCTGGGAGAACCACGAGCCAGCGGGCACGGGTGCAGACGCTCTGGGCGAACCATGAGCCAGCGGGCACGGGTGAGGACGCTCTGGGCGAACCATGAGCCAGCAGGGACGGGTGCAGATGCTCTGGGCGAATCATGAGCCAGCGGGCATTTCTTGCAGACGCTCTGGGCGAAACCATGAACCAGCGGACATGGGTGCAGACGCTCTGGGCGAAGCACGAACCAGCGGGCACGGGTGCAGACGCTCTGGGCGAACCATGAGCCAGCGGGCAGGGGTGCAGACGCTCTGGGCGAAGCACGAACCAGCGGGCACGGTGTCAGACGCTCTGGGCAACCATGAGCCTGCGGGCACGGGTTCAGAAAGCTCTGGGCGAACCATGAGCCAGCGGCACAGGTGCAGACGCTCTGGGCGAACCGTGAGCCAGCGGGAATGGGTGCAGATCTCTGGGCGAACCATGAGCCAGCGGGGCACGGGTGCAGACCTTGGAGCGAACCAATGAGCCCGCGGGCACGGTGCAGACGCTCCCGGGCGAACCATGAGCCAGAGGGCACTGGGTGCAGACGCTCTGAGTGAATCATGAGCCAGCGGGCAAGGGTGCAGATGCTCTGGTTTAACCAGGAGCCAGCGGGGAAAGGGGGCAGATTGCTGGGCGAACCATGAGCCAGCGGGCACGGGTGCAGACCTCAGAGCGAACCATGAGCCCGCGGGCACGGTGCAGACGCTCTGGGCGAACCATGACCAGCGGCACGGGGTGCAGACGCTCTGGTGGAACCATGAGCCAGCGGGCACGGGTGCAGAGGCTCTGGGCGAACCAGGAGCCAGCAGGTATGGGTGCAGACGCTCTGGAGGAAACCATGAGGGCCAGCGGGCACGGGTGAGAAGTTCTGGGCGAACCATGAGCCAGTGGAAAGACAGACACTCTGGGCGAACCATGAGCCAGCGGACGGACAGACACTCTGGGCGAACCATGAGCCAGCAGGCATGGGTGCAGACGCTCTGGAGGAAACCAAGAGCCAGCGGGCACGGGTGCAGATGTACTGGGCGAACCATGAGCCAGTGGAAAGACAGACACTCTGGGCGAACCATGAGCCAGCGGACAGACAGACACTCTGGGTGAACCATGAGCCAGCGGACAGGGATACTGACACTCTGGGCGTACCATGAGCCAGCGGAAAGGGATACTGACACTCTGGGCATACCATGAGCCAGCAGACAGGGATAATGACACTCTGGGCGAACCATGAGCCAGTGGACAGGATACTGACACTCTGGGCGAACCATGAGCCAGCGGACAGGGATACTGACAACTCTGGGTGAACCATGAGCCAGCAGACAGGGATACTGATGCTCTGGGTGAACCATGAGCCAGCAGACAGGGATACTGACACTCTTGGGGGTACCATGAGCCAGCAGACAGGGATATTGACACTCTGGGCGAACCATGAGCCAGTGGACAGGGATACTGACACTCTGGGTGAACCATGAGCCGCAGACAGGATACTGACACTCTGGGCGTAACCCTGAGCCAGCAGACAGGGATAATGACACTCTGGGTGAACCATGACCAGTGGACAGGGATACTGACACTCTGGCGAACCATTTAGCCAGCGGACAGGGATACTACCACCTGGGTGACCATGAAACCAGGCGGACGGGGATACTGACACTCTGGGCGAACCATGAGCCAGCGGACAGGGATACTGACACTCTGGGCGAACCATGAGCCAGCGGACAGGGATACTGACACTCTGACAAGACAGCAGCAGAAAAAACGTAGACAAGGTCACCACGGCGGGATCCATGGTCAGTCCATTCTGTAATGGTGCGGCGACAACCAAAGTATGCAGAACACCCGACCGCTGACATCCGGGTGTGGATCCTCTGTGATCACCGCAGGCGAGATGGTATATGGAGACCACGCCAGGGAGCTGAGTCTAAGGGGCCCCTGGTCTTCACCGGAGCCCACCGCAAAGCGGGACGGACTTCGCTGTGGGGACCCCCAGGTCGCTACCCCCGACGTGGCTACCTGCGGTGACAGCCGAGGTGTAGGACAGGAACACAGCCGATGGTAGACAGGAACATAGGTAGCATGTGCAGCAGGATACAGCCGGAATAAACGTACACATAGCAACATCAGGATATGGCAGGAACAGGACAGGTAACACAGCAGGATACAGCAGAAACAGGAGAGCACATACAAGACGGGGATCACGGAAGGCTACAGCAGACACAGGACAGCAGGAGAGGACAGACAGATGGCCAGGTGCTCAGATGACACAGAAACTGGACCAGCATCTCAGGGGTTAAGTCCAGAGACACTGGCAGGAGCTCAGCGATAGACTCAGCACAAGACTGCAATGGACTGACCCAGAGCAAAGGCAGGAACTTCCTCTTATAGTCAGGGGTCATAGGTCAGAGTAGTAGACAGAGACAAGTAACCTATAAGTTTTACCTATAAATTTAGTCATTCTGTGCAACATCCTTTAAGTGTAACTCCTTAAGTGTATGCAGCATTAATACCAGCATGTAGCAGGAAGGATAATGGGATGAATGGAATCTAAAGGAAAGTCTTGTCTCTCATCTGACCTCTCTTCTTCTGTCAATTCCAGGAATGCATTTTTGTGGAACTACAAATCTCAACATCCTCTCCTGCTATCTGCCTCTTATTGAATGGTACACACTTTTGATAAACTTTGTAGTTTGGCTGCATCTCCCGCTGTGACAAGAGGCCTAATTGTCTACCACTATCACTTTTCAATCTTTCCTTCTCCTCACCAATATCCTCCCCACCCCACTCCCAATTTCACAGCTGGTAAGAGTAGCAGGCTTGCTACTTAAGCATGCACTCTAGTCATTCATGACTTTAGTCATTCTGTGCAACATCCTTTAAGTGTAACTCCTTAAGTGTATGCAACATTAATACCAGCATTGAAACCAGAAGTGAACCAAAGGTAACCAAGGCCCCTTCCCAGCTTCCTCACTCACACAGCACCCCCAATATGAAACAATCTGCTACAATCATCACTGCCTCCCTTAATCATCAAACTCCCTTGTTCCCCTCAGACAACCCACGCTGGCAATGGATTCCATATCTCCCTTCTGTCTCCCCTCACACCTGCCCCTCTACTCTTAAACCTTTTCCACAACATTAAACCTTTCTCAAAAAACCCACATAACCACCTTTTTCTCTACCCCACACACACCTCTCACCCTTCCCTGCTTCTCCTCCTGCCCCGGGGACATATCTCCAACCCGGGGACCCTCAGGCATCCCCACTGTGGTTTTCTGGCATCTCTCAAGACCAAGCAGCACACACTTATCAACCACATAAACCTCAAACCCATCCCTCTCACCCCTGCAGCACCTATCTCCATGTCTGGAGCTCTCTGGAATGCCCGTTCTGTGTGCAACAAGCTTCCATTCATCCATGACCTCTTCATCTCCTGCAATCTAACCTTCCTTGGATTAACAGAAACCTGGCTGGCACCCTCTGACACAACTTCCCCTGCTGCACTCTCCTATGGTGGGCCTCCAGTTTCCCCCAACCCCCCCCCTGGCAGTGGGGAAAGGGTGTCGGCCTTCTTCTGTCAGATACCTGTTCCTTTCTCTTCCATTCCAGCAGTACTTTCCTCACCCTTCCTCCTTCGAGGTGCATTCTGTCCGCATCTTTTCCCCCTCCAACCTCCAAGTGGTTTGTTGTCCTACCGACCCCCGGGCCTGCCACCACCTTCCTTGACCACTTTGCTTCCTGGTCCTCCATTTTCTTCCACCGACATCCCACTATTACCCATGGGAGATTTAACATTCCAATCGATACACCCCACTCCACTACTAACAAACTCCTGTCACTCTCCTTCTTTCAGCCTCTCCCATGGACCTCTGGAGCCACTCATTAAAGATGGACACACACTGGACCTCATCTTCAACCCGCCTTTGCCCCTTTATATAACCTCTCAAACTCTCCTCTCCCAAATCTCTGACCACAACCTGTCACCTTCTCCTCCATCACCACTCCACCGCCCTCCTGCACCAAATCTAGTACACCCCACGAGGAAACCTACAAAACCTCAAACCTTGCACTCTCTTGACTCTCTTGCACCTCTCTTTACCATATCCTCAATTGCTGATCCAGACGCAGCCACCACTTTCTACAACACAACAATCACCTCCACTCTTGATGCGGTCCCCCCCACTCACACACAACAGAACCCACAAAATGAACAGACAACCCTGGCACACAGAGTCCATCAAACAGCTGAGGCGAGCTTCCAGAATTGCCGAACGCCGCTGGAAGAAATCCCGCTCCACCAACGACTTCACCTCATATAAAGAATCACTACACACATTTAAATCCGCACTTACCTCAGCCAAACAAGACTTATTCACGACTCTCATATCCTCCCTGTCCCACAACCCCAGACAACTTTTTAACACCTTCAACTCTCTCCTGCATCCACCAGCACCCCCTCCCCCATCTCTCATCTCAGCAGATGATTTTGCAGCTCACTTCCATAATAAAATAAATCTCATCAGACAATGTTTCACCCTGCAGTCCCCACAGCCCACCTCTGCACCTGCTCATGACTATTTCCCTCTAACTTGCTTCTCTCCAGTCACTCCTGAAAAGCTCTCCTCTTTACTGTCCAAATTGAACCTCACCACCTGTAGTCTTGACCCACTGCCATCCCACCTCATCCCTGACCTTAGTGCTGTTGTCAACCAGCCCTCACCCATCTCTTCAATCTATCATTAACCTCTGGCATCTTCCCTTCCCCCTTTAAAATCGCTAACCATCACCCCATCCTAAAGAAACATCTCTTGCCCCCTCTTCACTGTCAAACTTCGCCCCATCTCACTGCTTCCATTCGCCTTCAAACTCCTTGAAAAACACGTCCATCTTCAACTGTCCTCCCATCTCTCCACCAACTCTCTCCTTGACCCGCTCCAATCTGGTTTCTGACCCCACCACTCTACTGAAACCACCCTAACCAAAGTCACCAACGACCTAGCAACTGCCAAAGCCTCACACCACTTCTCTGTGCTTCTCCTCCTAGACCTTTCCTCTGCCTTTGACACTGACCATTCACTCCTCCTACACATCCTCTCCTCCCTCGGCATCATGGACTTGGCCCTCTCCTGGAACTCCTCATATCTCGCTGATTGGACATTCAATGTCTCTCACTCTCGCTCCACCTCCTCTCGCCCACTCTCTGTTGGTGTCCCCCAGGGGTCAGTCCTGGGCCCACTACTCTTTTCTATCTACACTCTTGGTTTGGGTCAGCTCATAGCATCACACGGCTTTCAATACCACCTGTATGCTGTGACACCAAAAACTCTACATCTCTGGCCAGATGTCACCTCTCTTCTCTCCCGGTTTCCCTGACTGTCTTTCGTCCATTTCCTCCTTCTTCTCCTCCCGTCTCCTAAAACTAAACGTGGAGAAAACTGAATTTATTATCTTCCCACCGTCCCACTCCATCTCCTCCCCCTGATCTCTCTATCACTGTCAATGGCTAACACTCCTCACCAGCACCACAGGTCCGCTACAATGGGATAACCTTTTGACCCCAAAATCTGTCCTTCAAACCGCACTTTAAAACCCTCACCTTCCCTGTCACCTCCACCTAAAAAATATTTCCCGAATCCGCTCATTTCTTAATCTGAAAGCACAAAATGCTTGTCCACCCCTCGTCATCTCCCCCCTTTCGATTACTGAACATCCTTCTCTGTGGCCTCCCAGCTAGCACCTCGCTCCCCTCAAACATCCTTAAACCCTCTGGCCCGTCTGATTCACCCTCTCTCCTCTCTACTCCCCTGCCTCTCCCCTCTGCCGATCCATTCACTGGCTACACATTGCCCAGCGAATCCAGTTCAAGCTAGCAACTTTGACCTACAAGGCTCTCCATAACCTCTCCCCTTCATATATCTCTGCCTTAATCGCTAAATACCTCCCCTCACGCAACCTCCGCTCCTAACAGGACTTCTCCCCTTTCTCTCCTCTTATCACCTCCTCACATAACCGTCTCCAAG
This sequence comes from Phyllomedusa bahiana, assembly GCA_025379985.1. Lineage (NCBI taxonomy): Eukaryota > Metazoa > Chordata > Amphibia > Anura > Hylidae > Phyllomedusa > Phyllomedusa bahiana. The sequence continues at coordinate 39,083 of JAODAL010027536.1, forward strand.
ACTTCTCTCGTGCTTCCCCCACACTTTGGAACTCACTGCCCCAACACCTCAGACTCTCCCCCTCTCTCACCATCTTCAAACGTAACCTGAAAACCTACATCTTCAGGCTTGCCTATAACTAACATTAACCGTGTTGCACTGCTCCGCCCCACCAACATGTCTGCCCCTCACCTTCTGTCTTCACCCCTTGCCTGTAGATTGTAAGCCCTCACGGGCAGGGACCTCTCTCCCTCTGTACCAGTTGTTAGTCACTTATTGTCACTTTGTAATTGTTTTACCAATGTTATTTATGTACCCGCCTGAAATGTACAGAGCCCTGGAATCAAGGGCGCTCCAAAATAAATGATTATAATAATAATAATAATAATAATAAAAAGACAGGAAGCTGCCACGCGCGCGCTCTAGAAGGCGCAGTGCACAAACAGGACCCTAGGAAGCAACAGGACAGGCACGACACACTGACGGTCCATGGAAGGGGACCGCAGCGTGATCCGTGACAATAACTACATGTTAACAACAATAATCTATCTAACTACATATATGGTATAATATATATATTTTTATGGTGGCGTACATATATATTTTATATATTTATATATACACAAAAAAATATATATTAAATATATTATATATTTTTATATATAATATATATATATTATATATATTTTATATATTTATATATATATATAATATATATATAATATATAAAAGAGATGGGGTGAATTGGGTTCTAAGAAGGGAATTCTTTTAGAAATTTTAGGAAAACTTTGGTTCTGCACGAAATAGAAGTTTGGGGTAATTACCGGGGAACGAAACGTGCTTTTAATTTATAAAATGGCTGCAAGCACATGGCCCTTTTCATGGGGCAAAAAACTTCTGGGAGGAAGAAAGGAACCCCCCTCAATGACATGTGCCCCGAGGGTGAAGCCGATCTGAGACCGGTGGGATTCTGTGACGTCAAAGCAAAATATAAGTCCGGCCGCCGGGCTTGCTGCTCACACTGCTCTCGTTGTGCCACTGGTGGAGATCTCACACTAAAGAAATTTGTTTTTAACAGCGATTTGGAGGGGAGGGGGGTGTCACTGCTTTTGTCAGAGACTGCTCCTCTTCCGCTATAATTTTGATTCAGTTTGTGGGGTATTGTAATTCAAGTCCAGTGTGGGTCTCATATAGTAATGGTGTTCCCACACTACCCTCCTCCAATAGTATAATGGATCAGCTGGCTATAGTGATAGCACTTTTCTAACACGTTTACGGTGGTGCTCAGTGAAAACAGTAAAAGTCCTGATACAATCCTAGTAGGTAGAAAGGTAGATCGTGACAGTCACTACATCGTTGCATAAAACTTATTTTATTTCCTGCACATATTCCCGTGGAGGGGCATAACAAATGGATACATTCACTAAACAGGCGACAGCTGTTTCGCACTTACTCCGTGCTTCTTCTCAGCCTCACAGGGAATGGCATGCTAACGCCCTTTAACTTCCCATCTAGTGATCACATGACCTACTACTATCACAATGTAACAAACCAAACTTTAATAATAAACAAAACAACAACTTCTATTTAACATGTAAACATTTAAAATAGTTACCTTGTTACTGACTCACAAGAAGACAGTTTATTTCGGTCAATTTAGACCTAGTCGCCTGAGCATCCGTCCTTTTTGTACCACTTGGCTTCACTTGTAGTAACCGAGTATGGAGATCCGTACCCTTAATGGAGAAATATCTTTTGTATTCCTGCAAAACGGATACCTGGTACATCCTTATTGTTATTTTGGGCATTATGTTTAATGAATCTAGGAGCACCTTTTTAACCCCTATTAATTGAATATAGGTGTTCTCTTATCCTTTTAAAAAAGCGGTTCTAATAGTTTTCCCTATATAGTAGGCCCGTCGCACCTACCTTCGCTAATTTATTTTAGCCTTAGCTATTGGAAGGAGAAAAAGAATAATGTTTTTGTAATGGGCGGAAAAAAAATTTTTTTCCCCCTTTTAAATTAAAGTTTAAAATAGTAGAATTTGGAAAAGAATTTTTAGATGAAAATATTACTGTTAGTAAAAATACAGGTAGGAAGCACCAAGTTTTAAGTTAGAATTCCCCCTTAATATTATTTTAAAAATGATTTAGATTTATGCAATCATACCTCGAATTTTTTGGGGACTTGAAGGGAAATTTTTAGGACTTGTATAGAACTATTAAATGGTGGCAGATAGGATTGAAACGAAAGGCTATCTTAAACCTACAGCAACAAATGCGTTGTTGCATAACAACAGTTTCCATCCTCCATACGTTAAAACGAGTTTACCGTATGGTCAATTCATTAGATTAAAAAGAAACAATCGCAAATACAGTGATTTTTTGGAACAATCTTCTGAGCTAATGGACAGATTAAGAGCGAGAGGGTATAGTGAATCTAACATAGTACAAGCATTTCAATGAGCGGTTATTAAGGATAGAAGAGAATTGCTAAACAATAGATGTAAACGGGAAAAAATATATCTTAGCATTTTTTCCTTTGAGTATAGTCCTTTATCAGATTAGGAATACTATAAAAAGACATTGGAACATTTTGCAGAGTGATAGGCAATTTTGAGGAAAAGAACACAAACCTATTATCTTATTTAAGAGATGTTAAATTTGAGAGATGAATTAGCCAGGAGTAGTGTAATTCCAAAAAAAACCTGGTTAATAAAGCAATAACTCAGGGAAAACATAAATTTCCCCTTCTTTCCCCAGGGAGCACAAATGGGTTAATTTTCACCTCAACCCAGCTACGACAGAAGAAAAAAAAACGAGTTTCAGGTTCAAATAATTCAAGCATTAATTAGTTCCACCTCACCCATATAAGCTTTTCCTCAGACAGTAAACAGACCTGCTTTTTCTTCTGTCCCAGCTGGACTTATTATTTGGTTGTGTTGCAACTGCAAAAATCTATCAGAGGTTTCCAGAATACAATCATGGGAGATTTACTCTGTCTCAAACTGTTACAAAGATTACAGAATTGTGTTACCTGCTCTGTTTAACCTTCCTCTAGTGTTAGGGTCGTGACCGACCCGTTTTAGGTTTTAAAATGCTTACAAATTCTACAAAATTTGTTTATTGCATCAAGACTTTTTGAATTTTTCGGAAAATTTGTTTTTAAACAAATAAATTTAAAAAAAAAATATTTTACAAAATTTGTAAAATGTCTTTTTAAAAATTTTTAAACATTTGTGTTTTTGGGGTCAATTTCGACCCCAGGTCAAATATAATTTAAAAAAAAACAATAATAAGACCCAAAACTGAATCAAACACAATATAAACCAAACAGCCCACGCACGCTCCCCCTCCAAAAACTTGATTGGGGAATGGCCCAGGCGTATGCCAAATCAGCTTACAGTTGGTACTTTGCGAGTATACTTCTTCAGTTTACACCATGCAAAATGAGGGAAGATTAGATGCATGCCAAATTTGGATTAATTTTTGGAGATGTGAATCGGGGAAACACACAAAAAAACTGATACAGATGAAAATTTTTGGGGAGGATGTGTTGGTATCAACCAAAAGACCAGAAAGTTCTGATCAACTGATGAGTAGGTACCGGGCGAAGCTGCCCCCCGCTAAAAATTCAAATCCAAAAGGGGGCAAGTCTTTTGGAGCTCGTACCCCAATGTAATGGCAGGGCAATGCGCAAATGTCAAAAAAATGACCCCTTGGATACAAGGTTTGCTGTGACAAGAATAAGGACATCAAGACATGTTTTGTCTGTTTATGCCATTGTCAATAAAAAAAAGTCATTATTGCTTGACAACCTTGAAGGAAAAAAGTCCATGGCAACATGGGAATGACCTTCATGTGATGACCTATGCCTACATTGGGTTCTTCTCCTTACTGGAGTGTACAAATCCTCAATGAGGCCACTGTAGCTCGGGGACGCATTGAAGGGCAGGAATTTTTTTGGGCCAATGTCACTTCAAAAGTTTCAAATGATATAAAAAGTCCTCGATTTGAAAAACAGAGGCACCAGAACAAAATCTGAAAAAACTTGCTCCCATCGGGGGGATGTTTGGGAGAAATGGGTGCAGCCCTTCCCTGAGTTAAACCCCAGGGCCAGAGGTGACGTAACGAATGTTTTTTTCCCTTTCCGCGGAAAACCCCCTTTCCCGCAATACATGCCAAGTAACCCAGGAAATACGGCTAAAAATCTGGGCACCCTGTGTGAAAAAAACTAGCTATGCATGGAATCTACAGATTTAAAGGCAAGTCTGCAAGGGGCATCCCTAAAAAAAAACCCAAAGGAAAAAAACGTGTGCCTCGATAACACTGGACTGCAGGGTCACAACATTACTTTGAAAATTTTTTTTTTACCGCTATGACCGGGAAAAGAACTTCTCAGGGGAAAATCCCATGGTGGGCACAGTGAAAAAAACCAAAATCTAGCTGCCCGCAAATTTGATGCAGATGAAGGACAGGGCTCCAATTTCCTCAAAGTTTGCTTTTACGGGACACCACCACTGCTTTTATCCCCCAAAAACGACAAGGGTAGTGTCCACATTCTCAAAGTTTCAGTGTGTCTCAGGAAGTGACAAAAAGCCCAGAATCATCCTGGACTATAACAAAAACAAAGGAGGAGTCGACAACCCGGACAAGCTGAATGCCAAATACACTTGCCAGGAAATTGGCCTAGGAGAGGCCCAAAGGTTGTATTTTCCAACATCCTTGATGTGTCAGAACAATGTTTGTGTTTGGACCCACATTCACCAAAGGTGGAATTCAAAAAAAAAAAAACAAGCGGAGGGGTGTTTCTTGAGGAAAGGGAAAATCCCCTTTTCAGGGACCCTTGACCAAAGGAGGCGGGTGCCCCCAGGACCACCGTGCAGCCTTGGTCCCGGGAACCCCCGAGCTGACAAGGCTTCGCCCACACCCCAGCAACAAAAGACATCATCACCCATCCTCCTCAACCAGCCCTGCCTCAACATCAACCCCAACAGCCACCCCCAGTGGAACCCCCCTGATTCTAAAAGAAAGAGGTGTCAGGTCTGCCCTAGCAAATAAGGACAAAAGACAAACACATCGGGTTCACCTGCAAAAATACCCTGCAAAAAAACACCAAAAAAAATGTCACTTTTTTCCACACATGATCTAAATACTAATCACTAAAAATTAGTACTTTATTTCTGTTTTTGATTTGTTGATTGATTTTTTGTTTGTTTGTTTGACCCAGAAAAGCTCTTTTTATTATTTTTGCTATTAATGTTTAAAAGAATTTTCATCTTTTATTTGTATTTAAAGTTTATAAAAAAAAAATAACTGTTTTTTCCCTTTTCAAAAATATTAGATATGGGTCAAAATTAACCGTAAAAAACATTATGTTACTAAGTTAATAATATAAAATTTATAATTTTTGTTTTTTTTTTTACATTTAAGAAAAGTGTTCCCAAAACCCTTCAGTAAAGTCAGGTAATTAACAAAATTTTTTTAAGTTTTATTTTTCTTTGGGTTCATTTTTACAAATTTTTATATTGAAAATGAAGGGTTCGCTCTCAAATGAAAAAGGGCCCCGGGGGCCACAACAAAAATATTAAAATCAAACGTCCATGGTGAAAACCCTAAAGGGAACTAAGGGTAAGAAGCAAATTGTATCAACATAAAATGTTTTAGGGGGTTTCCCAGGGTGATTTAAGCACGGGGCAAAACCGACCCGTTTTAAAATAAGAAAGGTAACGAAAACAACACTAGAGGGAAGGTTTTTAAAACCCCACAGGTTCTCTATTGGGTGGGGGTCTCCATTTGAAAACCATTTTTTATACTTTTATAAATCCCAATCTTTTGAACAGTGCTCTGCTCTGATATCTAGTTTTAGCTAAGGAAGAGCAGGTTCATAGAGGTTCTTTTCTGGGGGCCTATTTGGCGGGATTATACTGACATCCGTTTAATGATTAATAAAGTGTAATGCTTAAATTTCCCCCAAGGAGCAGGAAATGATTCAACTTTCTACAGACTTTTTCCCTGCCCAATACCAAGCTCCTAGCAAAGCGAACCCTTTTTAAATTTGTTTAAGGGGGTTTTGGGCAAACATATCAGCCTCAAGGGGGGCCAAGTTTTATCGGCCCGTTCGGCCCAATACTCTTGCCTTTTTTAGGAAAATGATAATGTTTTTCCTATCTACCTTTATTGTGTAGTTCCCTTTGAATTAACAGTGTAATGGGAGGTCATGTCATTGAAAAAATGTTGAGGGAAAAAAAAAAAAAACAAAAAAAACACCCCCTCATAGGCTCAGTTTTTACTTCTGAATCCCAGACACCCCCTTCCATAAATTAAATGGTTTTATCTATCTGGGGAAAACCAAAGGGGAAAAAAAATTTTCCCAGTTTATTTTTTTCAAGTCCTCAACACTCCACAAAAAATTTTGATCTCTTTTTCCCCCTGGAAAAAAATATCTGCAAAATATCAAATGGTTTAAAAATTAAAAATAATAAAAAAAAAAAAGAAAAGTTTACAAAACAAAAGACTTTTTCCCTTTAAAGATGCAGACCCCCGTTACAAAAGGACCAAATGAAGAAAATGCGGGGTATTGCATGATCATTTATTTTTCCTTTTTCAAAAGCCTTTTGGGTTTTCATTCCCCTTTTTTTTTCCTCATCCCAGGGCTCAAAATTTAAACCTGATTTTCCATTTTTTGGCTAATAGGGGAATATAAACTAACCGGGAGCCTCCCTCAGTTATTGAGGTGTTTCCTGTAGAAATCAAAAGCCTTTATGAGAGTTTTCCCACGGTCTCCCTTTAAACCCCAGAAATTTTAGGGGGCAATGGAGGGTTTCACGCTAAAGCTTTTTAAAACCCCTTTTTTAAATTCCCCCACCCATTTCTCCCTACCAATTTTTAAGCCTTACAGTTTTTTTCCTTTGACTGAAAAAGAAGTTTAAATAAATAAATAAAAGAAAAAGCAAAAAATAAAAAAATAAAAAAAAAGCCCTTTAAATTTTCCAAAAAGGGGGAGGGGTCACTCGGGGGGGGGGGGGGGGGGGGGGGGGGGGGGGGGGGGGGGGGGGGGGGGGGGGGGGGGGGGGGGGGGGGGGGGGGGGGGGGGGGGGGGGGGGGGGGGGGGGGGGGGGGGGGGGGGGGGGGGGGGGGGGCGGGGGGGGTGGAAAAAAATCTAAAAATATATGGTTTCAAAAACTGTATAAATTTGAGAAGTAATTTAAAATTTAAAACCCCGAATTTGACTGTTTAAACCCCCCCAGACCCTTTAAAACCCAAACTGATCAAAAACTTCTTCTTTTTCATCCTTCACGGGTATGTAAAATTGGAATAGGGGGACTAAACCCCTTTCCCCACCCAATTTTGTCTCTGCTGTATATTTTTTATTGCTGTGCTGTGTTCGGTATGTAATTGTGAAAAAGTGGCCCTACCCCTTTCCCTTAAAATTTTGCCCCCTGCTGTATATGTTCTAAATGCTGTGCTGTGTTCGGGTATTGAATTATGAATAGGGACAAACACCTCCCATCATTTTCCCTCTGCTGTATATTTTTAATTGATTGCTGTGTTCTGGAAATTGTTTTGCATAGATTTTTTCCCAATCTCTGTCCTGAATAATCACCCTATTTTTAAATTTGTTTTTGCATGACCCCACATACTGCCCTTGTAGTATCGCTTCTGCTGGTTTAAATTTGAAACCCTCCACCCTTTGCTGGCACTGGGTCCCCTAAATTTTATAAAAAATGACCCTGCACAAGCATGGTAAAAAATTATTTATTTTGGGGTAAGAAATTCCCAAATTAGAGTAGTGAACCCAAAGGATATGAAAGGAGAGATCTAAAAAAAAAAAAAAAACGAAATTAGACGGGAAGGGGGCAAAAGGGGGGCCTAGAGGAACCCCTTTCCCCTTGAAAGTACCCTAGGTTTCAAAAAAAAAAAAAAAAATAAACCCTTTTCACCACCCTTAAAAACAAAAAATGCTGTCTATTTTGCAGCCTCAACCTCCTGGTTTAAACCACCCAGTTTTTCCCCCTTGAATCTTTCCACATCAGCGCCTCTCTCCTTCCCTCCCCCCCAGGGTTTTTCATTACCCCCAAAAACTTTTTTTCCCCTTTTTAAAATTTTAAAACAAACCACGTGTTCACATAATTTGGAAAAAAAACGCAGCTCATACTCACACGGAACCTCTGCTGAATTTTTTTTCTTTTTCCTGCTTTTCTGCAGGTGACACCCCTTCCTAACCCCAACCCCCCCCCCTTTACTGCTCATCCACCTTCTATCCATAAAAACCCCCTGCAACCTCTTCCCTATTCGCTGTACATCTTTCCCAGCCCCTTTTTTAAATGTGCTCTGTGGAACGCCCAAATTGTCAAAAAACAAACTCACGCTTTAAAGACCTATTTTCTCTCAAAACTCCCTCAATCTCCTCGCCTCACTAAAACCCTTGGTTTCCAGCACTCTGAAAACCATTTTTCCCCTTGCTGCCCTCACCTATTGGTGGCCTTTTCTTCACCTCCCAACCCCCGACCTAAAACACCTTTTTGGAGGAGTTGGCAAAATTCTTTCTCCACCGCACTTACCAGGCCCTTCCCCCCTGCCCCCTCACTCACTTTCCCCTTCTTTCAGAAAAATTTTTTTCCCCAACTCCGGTTGGTACAGACCCCCCGGCCACCCCCCCAAATTTTCGGGATAAATTTTGCTGCCTGACTTCCTCATTTCCTCTCTATTTCAAATACCCACTCTAAATAAATGGGTTGATTTAAAAAACATCCCCTTTGATGCCCCCCTGTCCCCCCTCTGCCTCTCAGTTCCCTTTTTCACTCCCCTTTCCTCTCTAGGCCCCCTCGCAGTTTACAAAACTCTCCCCCCACAAATGGGGGAAACCTCTTGATCGGGTTTTTTCTTTACCCTTCCTCAACTCTAACTTTAAAAATTTCTCCTTATACTCTCTCTGATTACAATTTTTTTTCCCTTTCCCACTATTACTAATTCTCATCCATCTCTGGACACCCTGCCCATCTCCCATTCAAAAAATATCCGCTCTATGAACACTTAGAATTCACAGACACCATACGTCCCACTGACCCCAATCTCCTCCCCCTCCTGCCCTGACCCCGGGATCCAAAAAAAATTTAAAAAAAATCTCTCCACCACCCCCGGGACCCAAAGGCACCCTCACACAAACCCCAACCAAGAGTCCCGACCCCTGGCAGCCTTGGGGACAAAGCCTCAGACTCGCCATCTTTCAGCGGTTTCCCTAGTGGGGGAGCGTCTGGGAGGAAGTCGAAGCTACCTTTCAGACTTTCTCCACTACCCAAATTTTTTCTTCCCGACAACCACCTTTCCCTGCCTTTTGCCAATCAAAAATATTTCACCTCCCTCCCTCTCAACCTTTCACAAAAATCCCCAAACACCCGTTTGACACCTTCCCCCTCCCTCCAAAGGGCCCAAAGCCAGGCCCCCCGTTTACTGACCTCTGGGGCTGAAGACCTGGTCACTCACTTCAAAAGAAAATTGAAAAAATCCGGCAAAAAAATTTTCCCCTCAAACCCCCAAAAAAGTACCCACCTGTCCCTTCCCACACATCCCCCACCTACTCCCCAGCTCTTTTACCCCAAAAGACAGAAGAAGAAGTGTCCAGGGTTTTTATTGACTGCCGCCCCACCACCTGCTCAAATGGGCCCCCCCTTCCTCCCCCCTTGTCCATCCCATTTTTTCCAGCGCCCTCTTTTTTCATAACGCAATCGTAACCCTCTCTCTCCACTGGGGTCTTCCTATTTCCTTTAAACACGCTGTTATAACTCCTTTTTCTGAAAAACCCCTCGGGCCCATCCCCCGCGCTGCCAACTAATGACCATCCCCAAAACCCTTTCCCCTTTATCTCTAAAATCCTTGGAAAGCTTTTGGGAAATCTCCCCCCTGATCTGCTATCTCTTTTGGGTAACTCTCTTCTCCATCCCCTACAATCGGGGTTCCGCACCCCACACTCCACAAAACGTTCTTTAAATAAAGTCTCCAATGATCCCTCACTGCCCAAATCCAATTTTAATTCCCATTGTTGCTTCTTCTGGATCTCTCTGCAGCTTTTTTACACGTTGAAACACTAAAATTCCCCCTAGCGCTCCCCGCCCCATTGGCCCCAGGGCACCGCCTTTTCTTGGGGTTTTCAACACCTTTTTAAAACCCCTCCTTCAATGTCTCATTTTTTAGGGGTTTTTACCTCCTCTCCTCTTCCCCCTTGCGTCGGGTTCCTCAGGGATCCGTTTCTTTGGGCCCTCCCCTTCCCCAATCTATACGCCCCCATTAGACAAACCATCAAACAGATTTTTGGGTTTCCAGTACCCTCTCTACACTGAAAGACACCCAATTATACACTTTTTCTCGGAGACATCACTCCTGCCCTTACAAACACCAGTGGCTGGCTGGCCCTGTCCTGACATCATGTCCCCCCCCTTTTCTTAAAATAAAAACCCTTTCTAAAAAAGAAAATTTTAGTCCCTTTCCCCAACCCTCTACTAACCAGACCTAACCCTGCCCCTTTCTTTTTCAGTGGTGGCACCCCCATAACTACCAAAGGGAGCAGGGCCCCTGTCTTGGGGTTTTAAAACTAATTCTGGGTCTTTTCTTTCAACCCCATACCCCGTTTCCCCCGCCCAATCCCTTTACCTGCCAAACCCCAAGAACCTCTCCCCAAAAACCGTCCTTTTCTCACTGTGGAAAAATACTCAAACCCCTCATTTGGGCTCTTTTTCATTTTCGGGCTCGACTACGGAACTCCTTGCTTACGGTCTCCCCCTGTGCAAACCTCCCCCTCCAATCTGTCCTGAATGCAGCGCCACTTGTCTTTTTTTCCCCGCCACTATACTGGGTGCCCCCAACCCCGTGTCAGTCACTGCACTGGTTGCCTTCCTATAAAATACACCATACACTCATCACTCTCACCCATAAAGCCCCCCCCCCACCCGGGGCTGCTTCTCCCTAAAATCCCCCCCCCTCCCTCGTTTTACCGCCCTACCCGCTCTCTCCCCTTTTGCTGAAGATAACCCAAAATTTTCATTCCCCCAATATGTTTTTAGCATTTTTTTATCGAAAAAAGTTGAAAACCCCAAAGGTTTTTTTTGGGGATCAGAAATTTCCAGATCAAAGGCCCATAAAATTTAAAGGGTTAAAAAACTGTACTTTATCATTAAAAAAACGCGCCATTTTCCCGGGGCTTCCTTAATTTTGGCGGCCACAAATCAGATTTTCAGAATAGAAACAGGGTGGGGAAAGTGTGTGTTTACGACACGACTGGGAAAGGTATGGGTTTCCAATTGGGTGGAAAAATTTACATGACCCGTTATACATAGAACAGCGTTTCCTTTCAGCCTTTGGTCTTCCCGTATCAAAGGAAAGGACGTGCCCCTTGCCTGTGGCCAAACAGTTTCAGCAAATTAGTCTTTTTCTGCACGAGAAACCCTATATTAGCTGTGATGCCAATTTATTTAATTAAGATTTAAGATTTTTATGTATTTGCTAGAGAATTTTAAAGCAGCATCACCGCTGTAAAGTCATGAGGGAGGGGGGGGGGGGGGGGGGGGCGGGGGGAAACAAGAAAAGCCTATCTAAAAGAAACTGAAAATTTCCCCAAGATTAGTGAACATTGCCTGCAATATCTTTATTTTTTAACATTTGCTATTGAAATATTTTCCCGGATATTGGGCCCTAAATTAATTTAATACACATATTTCAGTAACTGCAGGGTTTTTTGTTAGGGCAAAACTCCATTTATTTTCGTATACATTTCAGTAGGTGTAATTTTTTAATTTTACCCCTTCCCCCTGGTTATAATCCCCCTTGCAGTTAATTACTCCGCAATCTTTTTAGTCAGCACAGGTTTTTTGTTGCCAAAAAAAACCGTGTATCTACGAAAACAAACAGATACGTGTTTTTTTTTTCTTTTCGCACCCCTTTGTTCATTTACGCACTCCACGTAAATTTTAAAACAGAAATTCTATATCACCCAGGTGAATTTAAAGGTGCAAAAAATACCCTGTATTATACGAAAACAACAGATACGTGTTTTTTTACTTTTGCGCACCCAGCTTTTTTTATTGACGCAGCATCCACGAAATCTTAAAACCGCAATTCTATAGTCACCACAGGGGAATTGAAAGGGCAAAAATCCGTGTATTATACAAAACAAACAGATACGTGTCTTTTTTCTTTTGCGCACCCAGCTTTGTTCATTGACGCAGCTCCCTAAATCTTAAAAAACAATTCTATAGTCACTACAGGGGAATTTAAAAGGGGCAAAAAAACGGAATACGAAAACAAACGTCGTGTTTTTTTTTTCTTTTGCGCCCCAGCTGTTATTGAGCACCCACGTAAATCTTTTAAAAAACAAATTTTATAGTACCAAGGGGAATTGAAAGGTGAAAAAATATTTTATTTTAAAGAAAAATAAAAGATGCGGTTTTTTTTATTTTGCCACCCACTATTTTATTTACGCAGCATCCACGTAAATCTTAAAAAAAGCAATTTTATATTCACCCTGAAATTTAAAGGTGCAAAAAATACCCTTATTATAAAAAAACATAAAAGATCGTTTTTTGCTTTTGGCACCCAGCTTTTTTCATTGACGCAGATCCCGAAATCTTAAAACAGCAATTCTTTAATACCCCAGGTGAATTGAAAGGGCAACAAAACCGTGTATTTAGAAAAAAAAACATAGTGTTTTTTTTACTTTTTTCCCCCAGCTGTTCATTGACGCAGCACCAGTAAAAACTTAAAACAGCAAAATTTTTTAGTCCCCAGGTGAATGAAAAGGGGCAAAAAATACTGTGTATTATACGAAAAAAATAACGATGCGTGTTTTTTGACTTTTGCGCCCCGCTTGTCATTGACGCAGCCCACGTAAATCTTAAAACAGCAATTTTTATTCACCACAGGTGAATGAAAGGTGCAAAAAAAACCATTATTATACGAAAACATAACAATACGTGTTTTTTGACTTTTGCGCACCCCGCTTTGTTCATTGACGCAGCATCCACGTAAATCTTAAAACACAATTTTATGTCCCACATGAATTGAAAGGGCAACAAAACCGTGTAATTTTACAAAACATAACAGATACGTGTCTTTTTACTTTTGCGCACCCAGCTTTGTTCATTGACGCGCACCACGTAAAACTTTAAAAAAGCAATTCTATATACCACAGGTAATTGAAAGGGGGCAACAATACCCTGATTATAGAAAAAATAACAGATACGTTCTTTTGCTTTTGCGCACCCCGCTTTGTTCATTGACGCAGCATCCCCGTAAATCTTTAAAAAACCCTTCTATATCCCCCAGGGGGAATTGAAAGGGGCAAAAAAAACTGTGTATTATACGAAAAATAACAGTAGTGGGTTTTTTTTTTTTGCGCCCCAGTGTTAATTTACCGCATCCCGTAAATATTAAAACAGCAATTCTATAGTCACCACAGGGGAAATTTAAAGGTCAAAAAAATGGTGTTTTATACGAAAAATAAAAGAACGTGTTTTTTTGATTTGCGACCCCGCTTTGTTCATTGACGCCATCCCCTAAATCTTAAACAGCAATTCATAGTCACCACAGGTGAATTGAAAGGTGCAAAAAAATACGTGTATTTACGAAAACAAACAAAACGGTTTTTTGACTTTTTTCCCATCCGATTTGTTGATAACACCCTTTCAGTTAAATTTGAATGCAGGGTTTTGTTTTGATTGGAGGGGTTTGAGAATACTGTGATTTGCCGTCTTTTAATAAGGGAAATTTCCCAAAAATATTTTCCAAAACCCTTTTCCCAAAATTTTTTATTTCTGAACATGGGGCGAAATGCAGGGGTAAGTGAGCAAAGAGGGGGTTCACATGGGGTAGAGGTAGGGGAAGGTGTCCTTCCCGTGCTGGCGACAACACCCTCCAGCGGATCGTCGTGCAGGACCTCAGGCCTGCATGCTGGGGCAGGGGCCCCGTAACTAAGTAACAAAAATCGTTCCAATCTTCCTCAGTGGTTTTGCAACCTGCATCTAGCAGTCTTTCCTCCTGTCCTCCCATCCGGCCACAAATGTGTCATCGCATCATCAACATCCCCCAACATGAAGCACCCAAATCTCAACTCGTGTACCCACCATGGGATAATCCATTGTCGAAGACCCTTTTATGACAAAATGCGGTTGGGGGCAGAAAGGATGTTAAAAAAACAAAAGTATGAATTTTTCGCTCTTTAAAACCCCGTTACTGATGACAAGGGGGAGAAGGAACCGGGTTTGGATGGGCGAATTGATTTAACGAATGGAATTCGTTTAAATTTCAGGAAAACTTCGGTTGGAAAGAAGCGAAAATTTGGGACTTTGGGTGAACGGTTTTTGCTTTTGATTGATAAATGGGTGCGAGCACATGGCGCTAAAATGGGGCAAACACTCCCGGGAGGAAGAAGGGCCCTACCTGCATGACATGGGCAGAGAGAACCCCAAACAGAGACCGGCGGGATTTTGGGGACCACCCCCCACTTTATAAAAACCGAGCGCCGCCCTGGGACTCACCCCCCTCTCACTGTACTGATTGGGAAGGTGCTGCTGCGGGGGATAGCGGGTTTCTGAAAAAAACTGATTTTTTTTACAGCATTTCTGTGGGGTGTCTCAGGGTTGTCTCCCAAACCCGTTCTCTGAATGTTTTTTATTTCTGATTTTTTTGGGGGAAAGGGTCTGAAACCAGTTGCGTCCAATGAGCTGCATATACATTTAATATCCCCAAATGGGATTCCCAAGCCATTTTTCCCGTTTTATTCATTTAAAAAAACAGCGTTTTTAACCCAAAACAAAACCACTTCATTTTTGGCCCGCCCGAATTTTTATTGCGCAATTTAAAAACCCGGGGGTTTAAATTTAAACGTTTTTTTGCTTGGGGGTGCTGACAAAAAAAAAACCGTCCCTTTTTCAACGCCAAATAATATTTTTTTTTGTAGCCCCAAATTTACAACCCAAAAGGGTTAATTAAACTGTAAACTCTTGTTTTTGTGGGTAGAAAACACGCCCTTTTTAACACCTACAAAACTACTAGTTTTTTTGCGGCTCAATTTTTTTGGGGGCAATTTCATCCAGGGGTTTTAAATTAAACGTTGTTTTTTCGGTTTGTGACAAAAATAAACCGTCTTTTTTAACGCCAAATATTAATATTTTTTTGGTAGCCTAATTCACAAGCAAAGGCCCAATTACAACCCGTATCCCCTTGTTTTTGTTTGGGGTAAAAACCGCAATTGTAACACGCTACAAAGCTACTATTTTTTTGGGCCCAATTCTTTTGGGGCAATTTACATCCAGGGGTTAATTAAGGTTGTTTTGCGGTGTGCGACCCAAAAAAAAAACCGTCTTTTTTCCCCCCCCCCCCCCCCCAACCGCCCCCAAAAATATATATTTTTTTTGGGGAGCCTAATTTACAAGCCCAAAAGGGTAATTACAACTGTACTCTTGTTGGGGCGTAGAAAACACGCAATTGTTTAAAACGCTACAAAAGCTACTATTTTTGGGGGCTCAATTATTTGGCCAATTTACATCCCGGGGTTAATTAAAACGTTGTTTTGCTGGGGTGCTGACAAAAATAAACCCCTTTTTCAACGGCAAATAAAATAATAATTTTTTTGGTAGCCTAATTCACAAGCAAAGGCCCAATTTTCAACTGTAAACCTTGTTGTTTTGGGGTAGAAAACACGCAATTTTAACACGCTACTAGTTTGTGC